>PVJC01010172.1:0-44209 GCA_004026665.1 Murina feae
ATAGAAAGGGAGTGGACTGACAATTTTCGGGGGTAAAGGGTGTTGGGGGTGTGGGAAGAGAATGGACAATGATTGTACACCTATGGATGAGGACGGGGGGGGGGAAGGGGGACAGAGGATGGGGTGGGAACTGGGAGGAGGGGAGCTATGGGGGGAAAAAGAGGAACAACTGTAACAATATGAACAATAAAGATATAAAAAAAAAAAGAAAAAAGAGGTGCTCTCAGGGTTGGTTATTCATACAATGAAGGAGAGAAAGAAGTCAGGGTTGTAGGTTCACATACAATACTCCGGGGGAAAAGCTGCCCCCCTTTTTTTCTCCTTTACATTTATCTAAAAACATTTTAAAAAGCTTACTACTGACCCATGATTTTTCGTGTCCATATGAGATATTGTTACTACAGTATGTTTACAATATCAGGTGCACAATACAGTACACGAGAAGGTTTACACTCTTCTGCACAGGCCTCACCAGTGAATAGGGTCTGTCCACACCTGTGAACTTCTCAGTTCCTGCAAGATTGTGAATATTCAATAAACCACACACACTTCGGCAGCCCCATATTTTTGTCCTTCAAGGTGTTTTTTCTCTCCTTGTTTCTTTACAACCATTGAAAAGTTTTGAAATGTGGTAGCCTATTGATGCAAGAACGATGAAAGCTATTTTTATCTTATATTTTCCCAAACTCCCTGTAAATGATAGTAACTTTAGTTGAAATAAAAAAAGTCTTCTGTGTAGGTAGAGCTTTGTCTTTTCAAATAGGGTGCAATCCTGAGACTCACAGCTTGTTTCAAAATAAGGACTCACATCATCAAAAGTCAGTTTTCTTCAGAAGGATCTTTCTGGCCCTAATTTCCTGGTTCAGAAAATTATTAGGCTCATACCATTACTATGAGCATCATCAATAAACAGATTATGAATGGTCTGTGATATGTTGAGATAATAATGTTGACATTTTCTGAGAAAGTTTCAAAAAGTCAATAGAAGTTCTTAAAGGAAAAACAAGAACAAGCTAAATAGCTTTTTGCTTTTATAATAAAACACTTTAATAGAGTCTAGATCAGGGTTTTTCTTGTTTTGTTTTTAAAAGCTAGTATCCATAGAAGTCTGTGCAAATTATCGTGTGTGTATGTGTTTATGAGAAAAGGTCCATCAAATTTTGAAGAAGTCTATGAGCTGAAAAAGGGTAAGACTCAGCGGTCTGGACCATTCAAACATCCTTGTCTAGGATTTTTTATGGCACCAATAGAGTACTTATTTACTCTAGCCCTGAAATGTAATGAACATTTGTTGGGTTGGTTGTCCACCACTCACACCTCTTATAGCAAGAATGCTGTAATTTTGTGTCACAGGAACTGCTCTTAGCATGTGGTGGACTCCATTCCTGAGCAACAAGGCAATCAGCACATCTTATCCCTTTGGCTAAAATGGAACGGCTCAGGGATTGGGCAGATCAGAGCCAATAGATAGAAAGCTATGAGGCTTTTGCCGGAGTTTCTGATACCCAAGCTATGAGATCTGGGGTTTGGCATCACTGCAGTCATTCATGAAAAGAGGCAGAGTCAAGACAGATTTAACCCAGAGGATGTGAACTGAAGCGATTGGCAACTGCTTAGTTTTAGAATGAAGCTACCCCTAAAACCAGACCAAGCCATAAAATCCCTTTTGTGTTTAAGCCACTCTGGGCAGTACTTTTTATTATTTATAACTGAAAGAGAGCTAATTCTGTGCTTTTTTTTTGGATTGTGAACTCCTGAAGGTGAGAGTGATATTATATACCTAATGACACATATAAAGGGTTCAGTACAAAATTTAAGCTGAATGGAAGGAAGATTGGTGTGTGTGTTTTTGCAAATGTTTTCAGCTAACTTGGCTGTTGCTCAAACTGAAAAATAGTGCAGAATTGTTAGGCTGAATGAGCACCATTTGCTTTAGGGATTATTTTATTTTTGTGGTTCTCACATGCATTTCTCATATATAGACACAGATGATGAAATAGTTTTGTTCCATAATTTCCAACAGTGCGGTATATACTCATGGATATGAAAAGTAGTTTAGAGCAACTATTTTCAATGAGATATTAATTTTTAAAAGTTTTCAAAGCTTTCCAGTTAGATAACCATCAGGTACTTTTAAATTGTTAAAATGCTTGATTATGAAAAATCTATTTAACACAATGCTTTTTTTTGTTTGAATTGCAGTATTAGTCACTAAAGTCAATTCTATTACCCTGCATTTTCTTTCTTTTTTTGATTATAAATCACACAAAATAATGTTAACTAGCAAAAGAAAATCAGCAATGCTTGTATTATAAATTTCAGGGGGGAAAAGCTCTTAAAAATTTAAACTACTTTTATACTTTAAGATTAGTATGTGTGTATTTAAACTACTTTATACTTTAAAAGTAGTGTCAAGGATAAGAAAACAGTCAATCCTCATTATTTGTGGATTCTATGTTTGTGAGTTCACTTACTCTCTAAAACTTATTTGTAACCCCAAGATCAATACTCATGGACATTTTGTAATCATTCACAGATGTGCATGTGCACAGAACAGAGAAAATTTTGAGTCACATTCCAGCTGAGATTGAACAAGATGCTCTGCTTTCTTGTTTCAGCTCATATGTGTAAACAAGCGTCCTTCTCGTGATCTGTTTAGTGCCATTTATTTTTAATTTTTTGTGCTTCCTGTTAATAGTGTTGAAGTGCTGTCTAATGCTTCTAAGCACAAGAAGACTTTGATGTGCCTTATGGAGAAAATATCGTGTTAGATAAGCTTTGTTCAGGCATGAGCTATAGTGCTGTTGGCTGTGAGTTCAATATTAGTGAACCAACAACATGTATTAAACAAGGTGTCTTTAAACAGAACAAGGTTATGTACTGATTGGTTGACAAAAATGTTAACAGAAGCTCATAGGAATCTAACCCTGTATTTTCTCTAGGAGCAAAGGTCCTGCATTTGTTAATTCCTGTTTTTGGTGACTTTATAGAACATAACTATCACAAATAATAAGAACTAAGTTTCGAAGTAATACATTTGTAAACATTGTATTATAATCTGATAGTTTTTTTCTTTCAATGTAGGGTTCTCAGATGACTATTAATATATTAATTTAACCTCTAATTGTGAGACAATGAGGTATCTAGGGAGGAAATAGAGTTACTACTGCTGATACTGAAACTGAAAAACTGAGGAAAAGATCTGAAGAATGTTTATTCTTTTATTTTCAATGTCTTTCTTCCTTATTTTCTTCACCCAATGATTTGAATACTTTATGTTTTTAAAGCAGTAATTTTATTTTTCACTCTACCTTTGTGAATAAGGTCAGCACAGGCAGAATAGTCCTAGAGGCAGAGAGATTTCTCAGGAAGAGTCTAAAGGAGTACTTGGCAAATTGCATATTATTTCCTTGAAACCAGATCATCTTGCTTCTGCCAAAAGAAAAACAAACTAATAAACTTAGGTACTCTACACTTTGCTCTGTATAATATGAACAGTAAGCTGCAAGGCTGTGATGGAATTTGAAGATTTCAGAATTGCTTTTTGAAGTCCAGGAGTGTCAGATGTTTGGCAAGTCTCCACCATGCCTGCAAACTCACTGCATTCCAAACAAAACCAAATTTAGAATGGGGGGGCGGGGAAGTCCATACTTATGGATTAGCTGTTTAGCTAATCACTTGGTTTCTGTAAGCAAACTGCATGGGTTCATTTGAATACAAAATTAAATCTTACCTGCAGATTTTGCCAGCATCCTGATGATCCCCTAAAATGTGGACTTTCCAAGATGAATTTCATTCTCTGAGATAGCTTATCTTATTAGCAAGCATTCACCAACACCCAGCCATAAGTAAGCAGCACAAGTCCCCAGCTGAAGGTCATGAGATCTATGCCCCTCTGTGGGGATGGGAAACAGAGTTGTACTTAGATAAACTATAGGGGAGAATTAGATCGAGTTAACTTGTCAGAAACAAAAATTTATTCTCGAGTTCTTAAGTACTTTAAAAGAAGATTGCCATCATTTTTGAAAACATACAAATATACTAGTGTTTCTACTGGAGATATTCCAGGAAGAGCAGTTTGGTAATAGCTTCATGTCAAACACTAGGCTGTGAAGCTCCCGCATGCTGCTACTTTGACATAAGAAACCCTACTTATTCCTAGTTATCCTCCACCTTTGTCCTTAAAACTACAAATAGGGATCATTTCACTTTTAACTGTTGAGTTTACCGTTTATCAATATACCCAAGATGAACTCATTCCTGGAATTTTCATAACTTTGCTTTACTCCTATCTCTTCAACTTCATCTATCACCTTCTCCTCCTTTATCTTGGCAAGTTGCAGTCACAAAGATTCTCTTTCTGTTCCTTGAATGACCAAAGATAATTCCTTCATCAGGATCTCTGCACGTGCTGTCCCATTGTGTGAAAAATACTGACGTAGCTTCTCCTCACTTGGCCTGGGCTCATGCCACCTCCTTAGAGATGTCTCAGTGACTTTCTTACAATTATTATTGGTCAGCCTACTACCCTCTTTCTTCATACTTGCTATAGTATTTTTTTATCCTTTACTATCTAAAATTTTTCTTTACCTATAAGACCCTTATACATATTATGAGTTCCATAAGAGCAGGTACTTGTTCACCTAGTATCCCCAAGCATCCACAATTAGCCTGGTACATAGTAGATGTTCATATGTTTCTTTGAATGGTAAAAGTATTGATGTGAATCTTTCTCCCTCTCTTTAGTCTCACCTCTAACCCTGATTAGACATTCAGTGTGCACAGAGTCACTATTTGGGCAGATGTCATATCATAACTAAAGGTTAGTATTCTTCAGTGTCCAGAATATTGTGGGTGAGGGTGCTGCAGCTGATTCCAATCCCTTCACCACCACCTCAAATCTCCCCCTGCACTGCTCCACTGCAAAACCATATTAATTACATGCTAATCCCTACTGGTTACCAGGCTTCTCAGTATAAGATTAGCCTTAGACTCATTTCAGACAGAATGATAAGAGACTTTAGAGAAAAACACCAATCCATATCAAACTAGAATAAAGACCACAGGACAAAAAGATTTGATCCTAATCTGTGAAAACAACAACCTTTCCTTCACTCTTAAATCCTTAGTTTTCTACTCCTCCCTAAATCTCCCTGTTTACTAAATAATCATTATGCATAAACAAGGAATGTGTTGAGAATTTTGCAAGGATCTGCTACCCAGCATTACTCAAAGATGGATAGTATATTAAACCATTTCATGATATGCTGTGTCACTTGCAACTAAATATAAAGCCCTGATATACACATTTTTCATAAATTCAGAAGAATCAACAACTCTAAAAGGTGAATGTAATTGGAGACAACAGCTGCTAAACATGGCCTTTTCTTACACAGGATATAAATGAAGGGGAAAGCTGAATGTTAGCCATGTTTATACTAGGTGGAAATGTCTGCATCATTGAGAAAGCCCAATGACATCAGTATCACATCTTTTAGGGTATGGTGTTAAGGAAGCTGTATTATACAGAGGATAAAGGAAATTAACAGTTTTGTTGGAATAAAGTCAGAAAGACAGCTCTTGGAAATAAGAAGAATCAGGCCATCTACAACTGGGATGTGAAACTACAACTAGGACATTGAACTGCCCGACATGTTTTTGGTGGAGGGATTTAAGATTTATTGATGTCTGGCTGGTAAGGAAAGAAAAATGTATTGCTTTTACCTAGCTGAGTTGAGACTAAGGTGTTAAAGCTAGAAAAAACAATTCATATTCACAATGGAAATCTGCTTCAGTATTTCCAACATGACAAAACACAGCATGTGGTCTTGGTTGTGCCCAAGACAAATAAAGCCTATCACAGTAAACAGAGTTGCTATTCATTACAGATTTGCTGGAATATTTGTTCAACCAATCCAGAGAGCTAAGTAAAGTCTTCAGTGATGCTACAACTAGTCTGTTTAAAATGAGTTCTCTTTTGTACTGCTAATCTTCATTTCTTTCTGTATCTATTTAATCACTTAAACATTGCATATTTATTTACTGAGCAATACTTTAGGGTTATGTAATTTTCACTATCTGCATATTTTCCAAAAGCCCCAAGGCACATACATTTTACCATATTGTTAAATTAACTTATTCCTTTATATAATAAAATTATATTAGAGCCTGATATAAAGAAAAAGTTCCATATACCTCTTCTAGGCAGATGTAAGACATGCAGGCTAAAATTCTGAACACTGGAGTCCTCTTAGTTCTAGAAATAAAAGGTAAGATGAAAAAATTATATGCTCTAACTGAAACTCTATAATATTCTTCTTAGAATATTTTATTAACTCTGTGAACCCTAACACCATTGCTGACAAAGTCATATTCACCTAGTCATGCCCTCTTGAAGTAATATCTTAATATGGGCTACTCTGTCAATGTGGCATTTTCATTAGTTCTATTATTTTTTAACAGTATCTCAGCACTATAAAAATATTCTGAAAGGCAGTCTCTGGCTATTAGCTCATGACTATGAGAGGATAACACCTTTTTGATTATGTCATTGAATTTAGTCATGAAATATGTGTCCTTACTACACAGAGACATAACTTTATCCTTTGTAATTTGTTACATGCCTCTGTGATATGAGCAAAAAGAGCTGTGTTCATAATATCAAAGAATCACAACTGGGTCACCTTTGTCACATAAAAAAAGAAAAAGCAAAAGGCATAAGACTGGATTTAGAATGTGCCTAAAACAAATTGCACAGCTGAACAATAAAGATGGTGACTCCTGCTGTTTCAAGTCCACTGCTGCTCAGGGGCACATCACCCTGAAAGAGAAAGGGAATACTGGCTTTTCAACAAAACCGAGGCTGACTTCAGTGGTCTTTATAGCAGAATCAAGTACAACATGGGGGAAGGATTGACTGGACCAATTCAGCCCTCCTTGAAGTAAGATGAAGATAACTTAACTCTGTAGCATTTTCCCTGTGAAGCACTGAAGGCATACCATTAAAAGCAACTGATTAGAGTACAGAAAAAAGTCAGGGTCATTTGAGTCTCTACTAAGGATTATTCATTTCTTGCATGAGACACTGACCAGACTATGGCTGCACATCACTTACATGGGACTCTTGGAGTCTTCAAACTCTGTGTGTGTCTTATTAGAAAGGAAATAACATTGTTCTCGCTTGAGTAGAGTCACTGACCAGAATTTTTATTCATATAAAGAATCCTTTGGCACACCAAATCTCCAAGCTCACATAATCCCTCATCAGCAAGCTGCAGTGTTAGTTATGTGCAAAATCAAAAAGTCTATCTAAGCCCAAGTACCACCTTGGTTATTAGCAGGTAATGCTGAAGCTTCTTCATAAGAGTGCAATGTAAATTTAATGCTGTACTGACATTAACCAAACACTATTACCATAGCTCTCACTGAACCTGTTCCATAAAGAGAGGCTCAGGGCTTCCATTTAGCCATTTGTGCCATGTGAGATGTTAAGTGCCCATTTCACATTCATTACTGTCTAAATATAACATCCCTATTTTACCCAGATGACTAGAAACACACACACATGCACACGTGCACCCCTATTGGGAACAAAATCTATTACAGGCAGTCCTTGGGTTACAGTGGACTCGACATATGTTGTTTTGTGGTTATGTCGCCATCTCCCATTTACAGTATTTATAATTCTGTCATTTTGATGTATGTACATTTGTGCTTTATGTTTTTAATTATTTACCACAAGTAAAGGGCAGGAATTGTTATCTTTCTTTTAATTTTTTTTTTACTGTTTCACTTCATTACTGCTGTGTATGTGCTCCATGTGAGTGACATAGGTGCTTATATAGGTGGGTTCCGACTTACAATGAAAATTGAGTTATGTAGAGCTTTAGGAACGGATCTCCAACGTAACCTGAAAACTCCCTGTATTTTAGACTAGAGGACTGGTGCACGAAATTCGTGCATGGGTAGAGTCCCTAAGCCTGGCTGGCAATCAGGGCTGATCTGCAGGGTGACCGGCAGGGTGATCAATGGGGGGAGGGGTGCGGGGCACTGGCACCTGCCTTGGCTGGCAGCCTGGTGCTGCCTGCTTGCTAGCCCCACCCCCTGCTGACCAGTGGTTCTGTAGGTTGTTCTGCTGTTCGGTCTATTTGCATATTAGGGTTTTATATAGATAGATTACTGACAGTGTAGTGTATGTAATGATGTGAGGTCGCTCTTAGGGACTCTGGGTCACTGGGTTCTACCTAATCCAGGGAAACAGGGACAAATGCTCCTATGTGCAGTTTGGTCAGTCAGCAATATCCAAACATCCCGCTCCTCAAATAAGTGGCTGCCTAGCCTGGGATCTTGGTTACAACTTTGGAGCCAAGAGTGACAAGGAGAGGCAGCATGAAAAGCTGAAAACTGAGCAGGTATGTTGAGATGTCAATTCCAAGGGACTAAGCAGGGATAGAATGAGTCTACAGAGCAGAAACAGGGGGTGGGGGTGGAAGACCTAACCTGGAGAGGGGCCCTCACCCCAGCCTTAGGAGTCAGGGTATCTGGCCAGAGGAACTGCTTAGGAAGCGGAGGCAACTCAGACAAGATGTTGCAACAAAAACCCTGAGCTAACCACCCACCTGTGGGCCCATTTGTGCATGGCCTCATGTTCAGCTTCATTCTTTCTTTTTTTTTTAAATGATGTATATTTAACATATAACATTATATTAGTTTCAGCTGTCCAACATAATGATTTGACATTGCAAAATGATCAGCCAGCCCTGGGGAGCGAGAAGCAGCCTTTCATACCAATGTCCACCACACTCCCTGCAGCTTCTACTTACAGATTTCAGTGCCAGTAGGTTCACCACACAGAGGAACAAAGAAGCCAGTAGGGAACCAGTCAGAGAATGGAATGAGTGGTCACAGACAAGCCTAGAGACAAAAATCCCTTTGCATTTCCCTTTAAATTATTACCATGACTGTGGGATTTTCAAGTATCTGGCTGTGTCTCTTCCTCAGTTTGTACTCATCGGGTGCTACATTAATTTACATTCAACACACTGCTCTGTGAAAAAGTTCTTTAACTGTTTGAAGTGAGGGCCTTGCCTATCTGGTAGTTTAGCTTAACTCATGGTATTCAGCATTTAGTATATGCACTGTGCCCCCATATCCCACAACCTTCAAATTCTCAGTAAAATTAAGCCATATATTTTTTTCTTCATTCTGTTTGGTTTTTAGCCCATTTCTTTTTTTTTTTTAATCTTTATTGTTCAGATTATTACAGTTGTTCCTCTTTTTCCCCCATAGCTCCCCTCCTCCCAGTTCCCACCCCACCCTCTGTCCTTGCCCCCCTACTGTCCTCATCCATAGGTGTACAATTATTGTCCATTCTCTTCACGCACCCCCAACACCCTTAACCCCCGAAAATTGTCAGTCCACTCCCTTTCTATGCCTCTGATTCTATTCTATTCACCAGTTTATTCTTTTCATCAGATTTTTTATTCACTTGATTCTTAGATTCACTTGTTGATAGGTATGCATTTGTTGTTCATAATTTTTACTTTCCTTTTTCTTCATCCTCTTCTCAAAGGATACCTTTCAGCACTTCATATAATACTGGTTGGGTGGTGATGAACTCTTTTAGCTTTTTCTTGCCTGTGAAGCTCTTTGTCTGACCTTCAATTCTGAATGATAGCTTTGCTGGGTAAAGTAATTTTGGCTGTAGGTTCTTGCTATTCATCACTTTGAATATTTCTTGCCACTCTCTTCTGGCCTGCAAAGTTTCTGTTGAGAAATCAGCTGACAGACATATGGGTTCCCCCTTGTAGGTAACTGACTGCTCTTCTCTTGCAGCTTTTAAGATTCTCTCCTTGTCTTTTGCTCTTGTCGTTTTAATTATGATGTGTCTTGGTGTGGTCCTCCTTTGGTTCCTTTTGTTTGGGGTCCTCTGTGCTTCCTGGACTTGGAAGTCTATTTCTTTCACCAGGTGGGGGAAGTTTTCTGTCATTATTTCTTCAAAAAGGTTTTCAATGTCTTGCTCTTTCTCTTCTTCTGGTACCCCTATAATTCTGATGTTGGTACGCTTGAAGTTGTCCCAGAGACTCCTTACACTATCTTCATACTTTTTGATCCTTTTTCTTTTTTCTTTTGGCTTTTCCAGCTGGGTGGGTTTTGCTTCTTCATATTTCATATGTTTGACTTGATTCTTGCGATCCTCTCATCTGCTGTTGGATCTATGTATATTATTCTTTAATTCAGTCAGTGTATGCTTAATTTCTAGTTGGTCCTTTATCATATCCTTGAGGGTCTCATTAGATTCATTGAGGATCTCACTAAAGTTATTGGCGGTCTCACTAAATTTATCGGCAGTCTCTAGAAAATTCTTGAAAAATCTAATAACCATGGTTTTGAACTCTATATCCTGTCGTTTTCTTTCCTCCATTTCTGTCATTTGTGATCTGTTTCTTTGTCTCCGCATTTTGGCTGCTTCCCTTTCTGAGTCAGGTGATCACTGAGAGGAATTAACCTCTAAGCCACTTGTTTATGAGAGTCAGCTGTGTCTACAGTGGGAGAACTTCTGTGCTGGAGACACCCTTATGGGGCAAGAGTTGTTTCAGTGGGGCTTTTGTGCTCACTGCGTCTGCCCCGAGTGTGTTCCTTGTGGATCTGAGTTTTATTTAGGATGGTCCCACTCTGGCCACTGGATGAGGTTGGCTCTTGTATCTTTAAGGAGGTGTTGATTTAGCCTTTGCCTTAGGCTACTCAGCCTTTTCTATGCAAAAGCCTCTGACGCAGCTTGGGAGAGGCCGGGCCTCGGGGAGTCTGCAGGGCAGGGTGGAGCAAATAGCTATGGCCGCTTCTCAGCCCTGCGCTAAGAGACACTGGGTCTCTGTGTCCCGCGGTAATTGCTGCAAGCAACGCTGAGAGAAACCCGCTTTGGATTTCCTCCCAGTGCCAGTCAGTCCCCCTTCTCCGGTGTGCGTGCGTCTGAGTCCTCAGAAACTCGCCTGGAACTGGAGTTCAGAGCTGCCGGGAGCTTGTGGTTCTCTCTGGTTTGAAAAAGAACCGCGTCCTCCAGCGCCAGCCCTCTCCCTGAGCCCCGAGCCCCGTGCGTGCGCCTCCGTACCTCTGTACTTTGCTTCCGCCACTCCTCTGAGTCTCAGACTCTTTTTAGTTGTAGAATTTTCACTCAGCCAGCCTTCCTGTGGGTGTGAGTGGTGTCCGTGTTTTCTTTTTGTGGTTATTCTGAAATAGTTGTTCACGGCTGCATTACGGTGTTTACCTTATGCTGCCATCTTGCTGTGTCCTCTAGCCCATTTCTTTCCCTCCAAATAAAACTCTCACATGAAGGAATCAACTCCACATGCTAGTTACAAACAAGAATAATGGAGAGATGTACTTCATTGGATTCCGTAGAAAAAAGTTAAACTCTTTTTTAATTAAAAAAATTAATTAAATTTATTGGGGTGACAGAGAGTTAAATCTTAACTGAAATAATGTAAATACAGGAGATTACAGGAACATCTAATGGGCTACTGTAAATGTTATGAGAAAGGAAGAGAAGAGCAACATAGGCTGAGATTGGAGGTGCTTTCACTAGAGGAGGATCCTAAATCATGGAGGATTTTGATATGTAAAAAAAAGGGAAAGTACCCAAAGTTAGGGTTAGACACAAAAGCGCTGAGTAGGAATGCTGAGGTCTGTTTGATGGGAGCCTCTGAAGCTTTTGAACAAGAATGTAATGTGATAAAATCAGTTTTGGAAGACTGATCTCGCAGCAGCATGCAGGATAGACTGCAGAGAAAAGGAGAACGGAGGTGGGAAAGAGTTAGGGGCCAATTATGGCAATTTAGGTGTGGGATGAGAGTCATTCATTTATTCATTCAAATTATCTGATGTTTCCCAGATACTAGATGCTGTTATAGATGCTGGGTTCCATGGTGAACAAGAAAACAAAGTATCTTCAACAACTAAGAATTAAAAAAGCAAAGTATCTGCTCTTATGGGGTCCATATTCTAGTGACACTAAAGAGTCTCTTTAATGTCAGACAGTATCTGGTAGTGATAAATAGAGAGAGGAGGGAGGGCGTAAAACAGGGTGATGTGGTATTGATAAAGCAGGTCCTTTAATAAGGTACTGTGAGGTGTAATTTTTTGCTGAAACTAAAGGAAGAGGAACATTTGAAGGAGGAGCCTTTAGGGTAGTACAAAGGCTCCAAGGTGAGCACTACCTTGGTTAAAAAAATAAAAATGATTGAGTGGCTGAAGAAACAATAAACAAGGGGAAGAGTGGCAGGAAACATGGGTCAAAAACAGTCTCTGGGGATTTATCACTTAAGGCCTTGTGGGCTCTGTTAGGGAACAAGGTTTTATTTTAAGTACAATTAGATTTAGAGGAGGGAAGTAACATGATCTCAGATACATTTTTAAAAGATCACTTTAGCAGCTATATGAAGAATAAATTGTTGGGGAACAAGAGTGGAAGTAAGGACTCAGTGAGGGGGCTAGTGCAGTAGCCTGGGTGAAAAGGGTGTGGTGAGGGCAGAAATAGGGCCAACAAACCTTGACAAAGATTTGGATACGAGGAATGAAAAGATGATGGTAAGGACATTGTCAGTTTTTGGCCTTGAGCCTCTGGTAGGGACTGTGCCATTTACTAAAATGAGGACAACTGAGGCAGGAAGAGGTTGAGAAATGTATGAAACCCAGATCTCAATGAGAGACAAGTAGAGAGTGGCATATGCAGGTTTTGTAGTCGGGAGAGAAGCCAGAGCTAAAGATAAAATTAAAGACTCCATCAGTTTAAGATTTGTATTTACATGTAGGAAACTAGACGAGATCATTGAAATAACAATATAAAAAAAGGACAGATCTCTGATGAAATCCAACTTTTAGATGTTGGGTAGAGAGGAGCCAGCAGAGTAGGCAGAATAAAACATTGGTGAGGTAGGATGCAAATCAGGAAAGTGTCATCATAGAAAACAAGGGGAGAAAGTGTTTCCAGAATGAGGGCCCATTGTCAAAAAGAGTGATGAGTGCTCGGATAAAAAAAGGGATAGTGAAAGAATCTGCCACAAGTCAGATATGTCTGCTGCTACAGCAAACAAATGAAATCTTCCAACCAATGCCTACCCCTAAAATGAAGTACCTGTCTGGTTCTTGCCTAATATAACTTATTAACTAAAAATAGATATTTTTGGTGAGGATGGAGGCTGTGTGTTACGGGAGAAGAGTAAAGGCAAAAGGTGATTGAGTGTCCTAAAAGGAGACAATAAAAGTAAAAACCTTTGTATAAATTATAAAGCAGAATAGAGAAATAAGGCTTAATATTTTATTACTAAGTAATACTACAGGTAAGGTATTGTTATTAATACTAGTATTAATGATGATGACATTAGAGGGAAGTGGTGGGCTGACATTAGGTACTCAACTCGAAGCTGTTTGAGCATCTGTGATGGAAAAGCACCTTTAAAAGGGAAGAATAATGTATTATTCTTTCTTACTATTAGACACAATTATAAGTGATTTAAAAAATGTTTTAATTTTGCCTGGCTGGTGTGGCTCAGTGGTTGAGTGTTGACCTATGAATCAGGAGATCACTGGTTCAATTCCTTGTCAGGGCACATGCCTGGGTTGTGGGTTCGATCACCAGTGTGGGTTGTGCAAGAGGTGGCTGGTCAATGGTTCTCTCTCATCATTGATGTTTCTCTCTCTCTCTCTCTCTCTCTCTCTCTCTCTCTCTGTCTTCCTCTCCCTCTCCCTTCCTCTCTGATATCAATAAAAAGATTTTTTTTAAGTTTTAACTTTATGTATTACAATTCCTTTTGAATTAGGCATCAAAGTAACTTTTCCTAAAGTCAGAAGTGTTGGCATCAGCCCTTCATTATATTTATTTTTAAGTGATATTTAATGGCAGACCATCATCATCTTGTCATTCTCCTCCCTGTCCAGAAGCAGTGCTGTGTTTGCCTAGGCCTAGAGCAAACAGACATATACTAAGTGGAAGGGGAAGGAATCTTTAGGGTAGGCAAGAGTTTGTTTTAGAATCTTTGGACCTTAGTCACACTTTCCAGATCATTGCTTCAGAGGAGTCTACTCAGTAATGGGGTTAGTAAGGTGACCAGATTTTAACATTGGTAAAGCGGGACACCATTGACCACAGGGGTTCTTTTTAAATTTTTTATTATTACTTAAAATATTACAAAGAGTAGTACATAAGTCTCTTTCCAAAAATTGGGACTTTTTTAAAACGCCGCGGGACGTGGGACAAATTGTTAAAAATTGGGACTGTCCCGCCAAAAGCGGGACGTCTGGTCACCTTACTAGTGCAAATTACAATGTCAGGGAAGGGTTTCCAGAAAAACATTCAGCTGAGAAAAATACAGACACCAATAAGAACAGTGATGAACTGTTACTATATACTCTCTCTTGCACCCAGAGGTCTAAAGGGGATCCTGGACTAATTCCTGTTAACATACAGGGCTTGCATATATTACACCCTTCCCCTTATCTTCAACCCCAAAGACACTGACTCAGCATCTGGCCTGGAGCCAGAGAGGCATATCCTGAATTCAGAGTATGCAACAATGTTCAGTACAATTATGACATAATGGCTGCAAAGCTGTGCCTGAAAGCCAAGAAACCCTGGGCCATATCATACACGAGGGCTTAATAGAGTTTAAAAACCAATTTGAAAATTTCTTCATTCCATAAAGATAGCATTAAGATGAGGGTAAAATCATTCTAGTTCAAGGTATGAGAACAAAGTGCATAAGGATTTATGCAGACTCCTTCCCACATTATCCTTCTTAACCAAAATGACCCATTCCCTTTGAAGATATTTCTGCCACTGAATACTGACCCAGAAAGAAGGCAATTTCCTGAAAACATCTTAGTCTTATTTGTACCCAGCTAGTAATGCCAATTTCTTTGCTGTTTAAAAAGCACACAATCCTATTTTCAAAAACAACTATTTATCATTCAGAATCTGTCCATTCAGGCAATGTCTTCCATTCATCACTGACACTCCATTTCCAATTCATCTTACCCAAGAGGCAAAGTTATTCTCATGACCACACAAGATCTGAAAGATGCTCCACTTATTTTTAGCCATTTTGTAGCAATTGTAGCAAATGACTTTGGAACATTTTAATTACTATAACATTTTCTTGTACGTGTGATACCAACAATACATAGGTCTGTGAAGTACAGTGGTCAATTTGAATGTTGGAAACCAAGCATTCTTGAGGTCAGGCCCTAGCAACCCTCAATTACATGAATTCTAATCCTCTGAATCCTATTCTGTTACTTAACAGCTAACACTGATAAAATATTTTGGAACTAGGAAGTGACTTTGCTTTATGGATAAAAAGCTAATGTTTAACCAAAGCCTTCCATATTGCATGTGTTTGTTTATTTTTCTATATTTTTTCCTAGAACAATGGCCTATTTTTATATATAAGAGACCAATACACAATTTTCAGAATTAAAAGGGATCTCCAAGTTCACCCCCCTTTCTTAAAAAAAAATTTCAAAAAGCTTCATATATTAATCCATAGAGATACCAAATAACAGTTACCACATTTGTTTAAGCTTAATTTAAGGAAGGAGAGAATGAGGAAAATCTCAGCTTTGGATGGCAGAAGTTTTTTATTGTAAGAATGAGGTTCTGATCTCTAAGTCTAAGAACATTCAGATTCGCTTTATTTTTGAATCAGGAGAAACAAAGCTCAATTTTTATTTTTTTTTCAATCTTATGTCCTCAGCTGCTTACTGAATTTCTATTAAATAACAGTATCCTTTCTCTTGGTTGACTGGAAGAACTATATGTTTTTAAAAATCAAATAATTCAATCTCATGTTCTTCCTCCTGACATTTCCCCATTATTTCATGATTAATATGAAAAGAACAGGAACAATGAGAGGAAGTTCATTTATCTCCAGTAGTAACATTCTGATTTCTGCTGCAATTTCATTGGCAAAAAAGAAGCAACAAATACCACATGCCTGCCCAAATACAACACAAAAAGTTGATTTTGAACTCCCCCAGAATGTTAGTAAAGTAGAAAAGATGATTTTGGCTTTCCGTCAATGTTATTTGGGCAACCCAGACTTAAAATAGCCACCATATATAGGTCTTCTATCCTTAAGGCAGGACCAAACCAAGATATGAATGCCCTAGGTAAGCTAGTAATTTGGTATATCTTCAAATGGATACTATTCAAATATTCATTCACTCAACAGGTGTTTTGGTGAGGAGCTGAGCATGGCAGGACTGGAGGGAGGGTGGAGAGAAGGCTGGTGAAGCCTTTGAGCTTGCATATTCCATTCTAAACAACAGAGGCCCTGCAACTGACAGGCCAGACCTCCCTTGGAAGGCAGTTTGGTGACCATATGTATGGATTCTCAAATATGCCTTTCCCCATTCCAGGCTGGTTATTAAAGTATTAATAACGGCAGTATTTATAACTGCATCTAGTAACCCCTTAACGTTACTGTTTTATATTCTTTTCTCTACCTTGCTGCATTCCCAATGATGCTTTCACACTGTCTTTTTATTTCGGTAGCATAGAGTGAGTGTCAGTTGCCAGGCACTGTGCCAGGTACTAGAAATATGAAAGTGACTAGGATCCTTTCCATGCCCTGAAGGAACTCACACCTTAGGCAGGGAAAAGTTTTACAAACAAATAATATAATACCACAGTGATGAAGCCTATAGCAGCCAAAATGATTGCTACTATGTATTACTGGTGAAATGCTCCGAAAGCCTTGGGGATGGATACTTTCTTAAAATAGAAGGTATTCTGAGTTTTGCCTCTATCTCTGGAAACCTTATTTTGGCTAGGAATTGAAATAAAAAGAGAATAAGTAATGGTTTTATGCTTCCAGTTCCCTGTGGCTATAACTGGGATAGGGAGTTAGAGATATGGGATAATACCTGTGAGAAACTTAGCCAATACCTTTTATTTTGCATATTCTTCTGCAAATGATTTTGTCCCTCAAACATGTTAACCAGGGGAAGAATGAAGTAAACTCACTAGTCTCTGCTACCTGTATAGCTACACATCTCTGGATCCAGATGGTTTCTCCCCTTCAAAATAATTGCAAACAATATTAAATCTGCATGCAGGAACCCTTCCAGCTGGCTTTTGGCTTCCTCTGATGTACACTCCTTGAATAAAGCAGTGGCAAGATTAGATTTAAAATAAGGAACATAAAAAACCTTACTACTTCTACCAGAGCACCATCATGCTAACATGTGGAACTTGGAGCCCTAGCATTAGAGTATAAGCCAGCTAAAATATGCGCATATTATGAAATAAAAACTTTAATAATAAAAAAACTTATTTTTTGAAGGCATATCTCCACATTGCCTCTGGGTACTTAAGAGTATGATAGAGTTAGGCATCTGGAATAAAACAGAAATACAGTCCAATAAATTCCTAAGCTGGAAAATCCTCATTTCTATTACCTTACCTGCCATCAATCCATCTAAATAAAACCATGTTGCCACATTTTCCTCTGGTGAAGGAGACAAAAAAATATTGACCCTTCCTTGGCAGGAGGCTACTACTGACCACAGGAAGCATGAAGAAAGAAATCTGAGGAATCTACCTGTCTAAAGTACCTAGCCCACCAATCTTAATTTTCATGACAGAACCAATTTTAATTTTCATGACAGGCTCCAGGCAATTCCTTGCTTCAATATTGCTATAATCATTCACTATTTTCAGGGTATACCTCTTTCCCCAAATGTTTTAATTCTCAGTGTATACAGCTTCAAATCCTGGTAGAGAGCGTCATATGCATTTTCATAAGCTATTCTTCAGATAATTACTAAGTGAGAAGAATGTGGCTCTAAGAGCTACCTCAACTTGCAGTGTCATGCACACTTGAGACATGGCTCTTGTGGCTGTGTAGCTATAGAAGCCCTGCTTCCGTTAGTCAATGTGTTAAAAGGGTTGGGAAATGACAGATCCTAGACACTATTGCTACCCCAAAGACAATGAAAACCTTGGATCAAGCTGGGCCATACTGTGAATTTTTTTTAAAGTGCTCTAAAATATGAAGTACTATATAGAACGTTCTACTAAGAAACAAAATTAATAAAGATAAAATTTATAAAAGAAAGAAACAAGAATAAAGATCACCCAGGCCAAAAACGCCTTGTTTTTGTTAAAGATAGACTTAGAAACAGGGATTTGCCTTTTCATGTTAGTAATAATGTAGATGGAACTTTTCTACTTCTGGACTTATTAAAAAATTGCATGAGCTGGTATCTCTCCGAGGGGTAACCGACAAGGCTAAATATTTGTTTGAGGATTGTACAGTCACCGATTTATTATCTCACTGCTCAGCACCCAAAGGGCTGCGTTTGCCCAACAAAGCAGAGAGGAGCTCCAGAGAGCACTGGGTTCCCAATGTTCCCGACTGCATCTTTCAACCTTTTCACCCCCAAAATATTTATTTAAATCAAGTCATCTCAGCAGCCTGTCCCTTGAGATTATACTGCCATTTCATAGAATTAAACCGAGGACGAGTCATCTGTGAATCACTGTAAATAGCACGAAGTTGAAACGTTTCCAGCTTTCTCTTAAAAAGCTGCCTTTTCCCGCCCGTTATTTTGTTCACTTCCTAGAGCGCCAACCCGCGAGAAAACACGCGCGCGCTTCTAATCGCTGCACCCCCTCTGGTGGTCCATGGCTTTAGGGCTCCCGGTTTGCTAAAGTCTCTCCTCAGACACTGGGAATTGGCCGCGTGCCGCACAGCCACGGGCTCCTTCGCGCCCCTCTCCCGCCCGGGTCAGGCTCAGTGCAGGGCCCGTGAGGGGGGGCGGGGGGAGGGGGGCGGCGGTCACCGAAACCCACCTGAGCCGCTGCCTCTGCCTGCGACACCGCTTCCGCCCTGCGCTCCCCACTTCCGCCCGCAGAGCGACCCAGCGCCACTGGCGCTTGGCACTTCCGCCCGGCCCGCCTCCCGGCAGGCTGGTGTGTGGATCTCAGATCTGAGCAGATCGCCCATTTGAAGGGTGGCCCCGCCTGCCTGCCATTATACTTGAGAAGAGGAAGAAAAAAAACCAAGCCAAGCCGAAGTGTTAAGAAATGGGCGTGGGGGTGAGGAAGGGGAACACAGAAAATGACCCAGGGTGTTTGGGAACCACCTAATAACAAAA
Organism: Murina feae; assembly: GCA_004026665.1. Lineage (NCBI taxonomy): Eukaryota > Metazoa > Chordata > Mammalia > Chiroptera > Vespertilionidae > Murina > Murina feae. Next base: position 19,153 of record PVJC01010172.1, read on the forward strand.
GTCAGTAGCCAACTTTTTGGGAATGAACAGTTCATTCCATTTTATCCCTTTTCCTGCATTCGTTCGATCATTCATTCATTCATTCATTCAGTGTTTACTGTCCTCCTCTGGGTCTGGACTGAGCTAGGTTATGAAGGAAACTGGCAGCTATACCCTCAGCAGACTCTACACAATGGACATACAGAAGGCCAAAAGGTATATGAAAAAGTGCTCAAAGTCACTGATCATCCTAGAGATGCAAATCAAAACGACAGTGAGGTACCACCCACATCTGTTAGAATGGCTACCATCAACAAATCAACAAAGGACAAGTGCTGGCAAGGATGTGGAGAAAAGGGAACCCTTGTACACTGCTGATGGGAATGTAGACTGTTGCAGCCACTGTGGAGAACAGTTTGGAGTTTCCTCAAAAAGTTAAAAATGAGACTACCATTTGACCTAGTGGTCCCACTTCTACAAATGTATCACAAGAAACTAGAAACACCAATCAGAAAGGATATATGCACCCCTATGTTTATAGCAGCACAATTCACCATAGCTAAGATTTGGAAATAGCCTAAGTGCCCATCAGCAGATGAGTGGATTAGAAAACTGTGGTACATCTACACAATGATGTACCCAGAGATCCCACTTCTACAAATATATCCCAAGAAACTAGAAACACCAATCAGGTTATATGCATCCCTATGTTCATAGCAGCACAATTTACAATAGCTAAGATTTGGAAATAGCCTATGTGCCCATCAGCAGATGAGTGGATTAGAAGACATCTATACAATGGAATACTACCCAGCGGTAAAAAAGAAAGAACTCTTACTATGGATGGACCTGGAGAGCATTATGCTAAGCAAAATTAGCCATTTGGAGAAAGATAAGTATCACATGATCTCACTCATATGTTGAATCTAATGAACAACATAAACTGATGAACAAAAATAGACCCAGTGACATAGAAACACCTAACAGACTGTCCAACCTCAGAGGGAAGGCAGGGGAGAGTGGAATGGGGGGAGAGATCAACCAATGAATTCATATGCTTGTAAGTATAACCCATAGACACAGACAGTGGGTGGTGAAGGCTTGGGGGAGAGGGGAGGGTGGGAGAGTGCAATGGGGGTGGGGGTGGAAAAGCGGACATATGTAATACTTTCAACAATAAAGATTTATTTTTTAAAAAAGCATTTAAAAATCTGTAGGCAAGTCAGACCTTAGGAAATGACCCTTAAAATAGATTGTGTTTTGTGAACGTAGTGCTTTGAAAGGGAAGGAATGTGGACCTATGAAAAAATATGAATGTGATGTAGTTAAAGAGTAGCCTTTGGTTAGGGATGTATTGTCTCGGGTTGGGCAGGGACAGAGCTCTCCAGGCCTAGGGAAGGCTAGAACTGGAGCGAGTCTGGCCTGGGCAATGCACAGAAGACTGACTAGTATGGCAGCAGCGCAGAGGGATGGAAAGGAAGTGGAAATAGGCTAAAGAGACTGGCAGGAGTCAGGTGTTACAGGGCCTTTTGGGATTTTTCTAATGGTAGCTGGAGGGATTTTTGTTTTACTCAGTTTATGTTTGTATGTGGGAAGGGGGTTGAACTGATTGCCTTTCTGTTAGGGGCAAAAATAGAATATTGGGGACTAGCTATAGTTATAGGAAACATTAATCATGCTCTGTTTGCTATGGTTGCCTTATTCTGGTTAAAGAAAGGACATTCTAACCTGGCTGGGAGTTGTACCCACCTAGGACCTGGGAATCAACCTTGGACCTGGCAGTCAACCTTGAACCTACAAGTCAACCTTGGAATTTGGTCCATTCTCAATTAAGAACTGCCTACTAATATTATCATCGAAAGATTAACAACCTTGTTTTCCAAAAAAAATGGAGCATGCCCCAGCCCACATTGCCTACTTTCCCATCCCTGTAATTCATATTTCCCTATGTAATCTTTGTCCTACCCAATATAAGCAGCTGGCTGTCAGGCGGTTGCAGAGCAGATTTTAGTGGATGACCTGCTATTCTCTCATACTGCCAGCATTATCGGAATAAGCACTTCTATATGATTCAACCCTGTCTCTGCTTAATTGGCTCAAGTAATGACAGACCCATTGGTTGTCCGGTTACATTTCCACGCTGAAGGGATCCTCAACTTAGAGAAGGCAATGGGGTAGGTGAGAGCAGAGTACAAGCAGGGAAGACAGGAGGTGGCTAAGTAACCAGGATGTAGGTGTGGTGGCTTGAATCGTAGTTCTATAAATAGTGAGAAAATGATGAATAATAAGAGTAATATTCAAAGTTAACATTTATTGATTGCTCACCAACAGCTTTACATTCATTAACTTGCTAATTGGGAGAACAATTAAGTATTCTTAGTATCATTTTATAGATTAAGAAATGGAGGCTTAATTCTGAGAGCTAGGAATTGCCAGAGTTGGGATTCTATTTCATGCTGTCTGATGCCAGTATCCATGAGTTTACCACTATACACTCAATATGTTTTCAGTGATTAAAAAAAGGAACCAAAACAAACCAAGGTCAGAAGTGAATCCTCTAAACAAACCACATTGTTTATGTGACATTGTTAGAGGACACATCTAGGAAGTAGAGTTTTCAAATTCTTTGTCACTTTGGCATTTGCTGATAGCAAAAGAGAAGATTTTGTGATCACCAACAGACTACCTGTGGCTGGCTTGGGAGGGTTGGGGTGGTGGTTAAGAGATCAACTGAAGGACTTATGTGCATACATATAAGCATAAACAATGGACATGAGACACTGAGGGGGAGGGGAGGAGGGGAGAAGGTCAAAGGGAAAAATGGAGACTTATTTAACACTCAGTCGACTAAGTACACTCTACCTAACAGATGCTGATATAATATTTGTAAAGAAGTTATCTTGGATCTAGTTATAAACATCTTTGTGGGCCTGTATAACTAACATGTGGAGTAACAGAAAGGTGTCCTAGAAATGCAACTCTATGTCAGCTTCCAGATCTCATTGCTTGCTGAATAACAAAAATAAATTGGATTTGTGAAACCTGATTTCATCTACTGAAGGAGAAGATGACTTCACCAAGGCCAACAGTGAAGGCTTTTAGCATTGGTTATGGGTAAATTTCTCTAAGGAGCCAAACATTCACAAAGTTTTAGAATTTGAGTTTAATTAGTAAGTTTGGAGATAGCACAAGACTTAGTATGTTCACATAATAGTTTTACTAGTAGTTGAGGGCTAAAGTCCATGAAATGGCCTGGAACTCGCTGTAGTCAGGACCCAAGCACTTTGAGCATGCTTGGCTGAATACCAGGACCCCAGAGGACCAGTGTAGCCTGTAGGTACAGGCTCACAGTTCTTGGCATATGAGCTGTGCTTGAGAAGGTGTCTTAGAGTCTGACAAGGAAAAATTATTGTCTCAAAAAAAGGCAAAAAAAAAAAATTAGCAAAACAAACTTAATAAACATTTATTAAATGGTCACAAAATATAATACTGAGTCAACTTCATTCATTGCTGAATTTAGTGTTCATAACAATTTCATTAATTTGAAAACAGTTTTTAAATGAGATGCTCTTCTTGAGTGACAGTTTCTAAATATATATGAGTGTTGAGAAATCACAGCATATTTTAAATCAGTTACTTTAGTCAAATAATTTCATAAGCAAAATTATAAAATTCTTTATTAGCAAAATTATTAAATAAGGAACACGTACACATTTTAACATGTAACAAGTGATGTAAAGGTCTTAGTATAGTGATGAGTCTTGCACAGTTTGTTCACTCGAAGCATGCTTGTCATAGGCATTTGACAGGACTGGTACAAGGATCTCTTGTGTTTTGGCATGTCAGTTCAGAACTCACCTGGGTTGAATTTTTCTCTAAGATCGCCCGCCCTGCCAGCTCTATAGCCAGTTCGGAGACTGAAGACTGTTCTATAGAAGGCCTTCTGGTACACAGTCTGGCCTGCAGCTCCTGAGATAACTCCAAGGGTACTTTAGAGGACACATTGCCTGTTCTTCCAGAGGTGACCTGGAGCTAGGCTCCCTCCACCTAAGAGGTAGAGGTGTGTTGTGGAGGGAGGCATCTTCACTCCAACCCCCTGGCTTTACTTCTGAGAGAGCAAGAGTAAAGAAATTGCCTACACCCCACCCCCACCCCCGCCATGTCAGTGCTTCCCCTTGAGAATACCTTAGAAAAATAATGTATGTCCTGACAGGTGTTGATTGTCTTGCCAACTGTATTTTACAGTAACCTGGCTCCAGACTGCCATTCAAAATATATGCATTCTGAACTTTGACTAGGAGGGACAGACAGTCCCAGTAATTGCTGCAGTTGGGTGATGTTACCATGACAATAGAGGTGTTTAGAAACTTGGTTGGTTTTATTCCTGGTCCTTATAGTGAGGTCCTTATGTATTTGTCTCTGGAGTGTCTAATCTCCAGTACTGCAAACTTGTAGGAAATGATCTGTAAGGGCCAGATATTGTGTTATGTTTAAGGTCATAAAGAAAAACCGTGGCAACCTCCCAAAAAAAAGGACAGGCTTCTGAGTCTGGATGTGTTGGGTCAGCAGGGTCGCTGTTGACTCCCCCAGGCCAAGCATTACAGGAAACAGAATTATAAGCCTGTCTAACCAGAGGAGAATGGACTTTAGAAGCCTGATTTCTATATTCCCCTTGACATTTAAAAAACTCTGCTCTTGTGCCAGACATTCAGAGGACAGTAAAGAAAATTTTAAGAGGAGAAAAATGTTTATTTGTATTAAGGCTTGCTCAGTAATCCACTTATGCCATTTATATTAGTTAAAGAACTTTTCATGTAAACACCATTCCATGTAAACACCATTATTTATGTAGTATAAGAGCCAAATAAAAATGCTAAAAAATAAAAGTAATGGTAGAATAAATTAGTATAGCTTGAGTACACATATAATATACAGAGAATGTAGAGTTTTACATTTTATTAAAGGAAGTGGATTTGTGGTTTTCTATTGTTTGAGCTACTAGGAAGGAAACAAAAGATATGACACTTAAAAAATGGATACCAAAGCTGTTCAAGTTTAAACCCATACTGGCAATGATATCAGTTTTCCCAGGGGCCTTGACTGGTACTTTCTTCATATGTCTGTCTTGAAAAGACTATGGGAGGAGATGTGGACTTTTTCCCAGAAGGTTTGTGGGAGCAGGACCATTACTGTCTGCTGCAACACTAGTAGCCTCCAACATCTTCTCAAACTATGTAACAGAAATTACCTGTTTCCTTGCTAAAGGAAATGAATGATGTACAGCCTGCCAGGCATAGAGTGGCAAGGACTGAAGTTGTTGAGGAAATATGGTATGGGTAGTAACAATGACAGTAAATATTTGCATCACCTTTTGTAGCATTTCGTGGATTTTTATGAATTTTATTTAATTTGATCCTTCATAATAATTCTATAAGATAGGTAAGACATATTTTTACCAACCCCATTTTACAGAAAAGGAAATTAAAGAACAAGGAGGACAATCACAATGAAGCAGGGATTGGAAAACATTTCCTAACACCTACCTATATTTTCCCCCACTACCACATACATATTCCTTTTAAGTATAAATGAAAAGAAACATGGTTTAGTTCATAAATGTTTTGTGCTATGTGGGATCTTTTGAGAACACTTGAGCACATTAACATCATTTTCTCAGGGAAAGTTGTTTTACCTAGAGAAGCAGGAGATGGAGTTGAAATGGGAAAAGTTTTTCATTTTTTGTGGATTAAAATCTTCCGTTATGTTCAGTAACCCCAGATCATGGAGGAGGATAGATTTCTCACAGCATAAAGAGAAGAGAAAAGTGTAAGAAGTGCTTCCTTGGTTCCCTGGTTCAGCTCCACACCCATCCAGGGAGTCCTGTTCAGACAAAACAGGACTTATCAGTCTTGGCTATCAGTTGGAAAGAAAAGAAACCTCTGTCCTCCAACATGCCCTGGCACACTGACTGGTCTACCACAGTTGAAGTTAACACTGACTGCTCAGGAGAATTTTGAGAGAGAATTTTTTTTCACATCTCTGAGCATCTTAAGAAATAAGCTTAAATATTTTGCTATATTGTCTCCTATGTCTGCACAGCACAAAATAGAGGGAAATTATCTTTTAAAAATATAATATGTTTTTATCGATTTCATAGAGAGGAAGGGTAGAGGGAGAGATAGACACATCAATGATGAGAATCATTGATCAAACTATCTCCTGCATGCCCCCTACCGAGGATTGAGCCCAAAACCCAGGCATGTTGCCTCAACAACTTCAGTCCTTGCCACTCTATTGAAGTATGGCCTCCTCTTCATGGGGGAACACTCAACCACTGAGCCACGCAGGCTGGGTGGAAATTATCTTTCATTTGTGAATAATGCTTACCGCGTACCTACGATGTGTCACTAGAACTCTGGGATTAAACCAAACAGACATGCGCCTTGTTGAAATGGAACTCACAATCAAGTGAAGATGAATCTTAAACAAATGATCACATCAATAAATATTTACTGCAGAAGACTTCTTCTCCAATGAGAGCAAGACTAGTAGCTGAGTAAGTAGCTGTAAAATGCAGGTGAAGTGGGAAATCATTAAAATATGTATTGTATATGTATGTGTGCATAAAATTTTATTTTTTATTTAGAACACATAATAAAACATATATCTGCCAAATGTGATAGGGCCACGGTGCTTTCATTGAGAATCAGTTCAGTAACTGGAGTTTTATATCATCTTTCTTGCATAAAGCTCACTCAAAATGTTTATCATCAGATACTTTCGGATACTTTCAAGTGGAGGAGAACTGAAAGACACTTATGAGGTAGTTTGAATTCATTTAGATTTTTATTATATTTTTTTCTCCAGTCTTTCACACTTGTCCTGTCTAATTTAAGAGCAATTTCTCCCCCCAGCTTTCCAAAGCATTTAACATAGTTTTCATAGAAATAGCAACTCTCTTTTTATGCTCATATTTAATCAGTTTAGGTGATATTTAATCAAACTACATAATTATAATAATCAAGTACAACTGTCATAAACAGGATTGGGAACAAAAACAACTTCCTCTTAGTAAGGATAGATCTTAGATGGTGGAGGTAGAAGTGATGAAGGTATATGTTAGGTGACAGAAGCTACAAGCACTTATTATACTCTGACCTATCAGTCAATGCATTTTACAAATGGATTTGAAAACATCAGTTAATTCCCTGAGGAGTTCAATTAAGAGAGTTTCTATTGTAATTAAAAACTAAGAAACATTTCTAAGGAAAAACAGTGGATGCCATGAAGGTCTGTAATTGGAAGATGTGACTCAGTCCTGGGGCGTCAGAAAAGGTGGCTCAGAGGACTTAATAGTTGAGCTGAGATCAGAGGGTGATTAGGCGTGTGTTCAGAGAGGTGTGGGGGTAGGGATCTGGAGAAAAGAGGTTCAGGCAGCAGGAGCAGCAGAGTCTATGCTCTCAGGGCAGAGGGAGTATGTGTTGAAACTGAGGAACTGAAAGAAGCCAGTGTGGTCAGAGCAAAGAGTGGAAGTGGGAGGGAAGTCCAGGATGAGGCACAGGGAGGGAGAGGCCAGTTTATCTGCCAGCTTTGTAGGCTCTGTGAACTGCAGGTCTTTGTCCCTATTGACAATGGGAAGCTGTCAATGGTTATGAAGCAAGGGTCTGCATATTTTATCAAGAGCAACAGCTAATTTGTTGAGTTTTAATCCGAAAATTTAATTTGGACACTTGGATGGTTTATTTTAACAATTTGAATACACTCTAGGTTGTTGAGAAATAATATTTTCTTAACCTCTGGCACCAGAATTTCTCTTAGGGAGGGAACTGTCCTTGTAGGAAAACCCCTTCTTCAGCCATTTGTCAAGGATCCAGGATCCGAGGATTCAAGGATAGGTGCCAAGACATTAAAAGAGACGCTAAATGCCTCTGCTGAGAAAGTAAGAGGGAGGAGAAAGAAGGAAGAGGGGAGTATTTATTAGTTTCCTAGGGCTGACAACCAAATACCACAAACTGGGGGCCTAAAGTAACAGAAAATTGATTCTCTTGCAGTTTTGAATACCAGAAGTCTTAAATGGTGTCTCTGAGGCTCTGGGTAGAACCTTTTCTTGTTTCTTCCTAGTTTCATGGCAATCATTGGTGTTCTTTTGTTTATAGCTGCATCAGTCCAGTCTCTATCCTTGTGGTCATGACATTCTCCCCATGTGTTTCTGTCTGTGCCTCTTCTCCTCTTATAAGGACACCAGTCGTATTGGATTAGGTCATACTCTAATGACTTTATTCTTACTTGGTTATATGTCCAAAGATCCTATTTCTCAACAACATCACTCCACAGATGCTAAGGGTTAAATATATCTTTTTGGGGGGGACATACTTCAACTCATAATAAGTGTGAATGGAAAGAGGTGAGAGGATCAGGGAGGTTAAATAGCTAGGGTGGCTACAACCAGTAAAGAAATTACTGGAGAAGGGATGGCTGAAAGGACTGATAAGGTTTTTCAACTGCTTTCCTTACAGTGTAAGATGTGACAGCCTGCATAACATCCTCCCCATTGTATTCATGCAGTGGCTTCCACCTTTCCAGCGAAAGTTCTGCCAAATGTGTTTGCTGATGCTTTGGTGGTGGAGGTGAGGGGGCAGGCGACAAGTGAAGTTACCAAGAAGAAACTGGGTCTCATGTTTGGGTCACTGATATAATGGGTGTGATCTCAGAAAACTGCAGAGAGTAGCAATTCAGTGGAGGCTGAAAAGGTTGCTTTTCTTTTCTTTTTTAAAGGAGTTCTATGACTGTAAGCACCCCCCCTCCACACACACACACACACACACACACACACACACACACACACACACTTCTCTTCCCAGTTAGTAAGAGATATATTGGATTTCCTCAATATCTAGCATGAGGTTTGGGTCAACCTTATATTTTGGGCTAGGACCAAGGTTTCAAATACAATTGTTAAAAATCTTTTTCACTTTATTCCAGAGTTCTCAACCTGTGGGTTGCGACCCCTTTCGTTTGGGGGTCAAACGACCCTTTCACAGGGGTCGCCTAAACGCATCCTGCATATCAGATATTTACATTATGATTCATAACAGTAGCAAAATTACAGTTATGAAATAGCAACAAAAATAATTTTATGGTTGGGGTCACCACAACATGGGGAACTGTATTAAAGGGTTGAGACATTAGGAAGGTTGAGAACCACTGCTCTGTCAGCATTTTGGGATACAGTGTATGATTTTAGTTAAGAGTGTTTGCAAGTTGCTTTTTAAAAATCCTCTATTCTATATCTCTTACTCTACCATTTTCTCAATATAAAAATTCCAATTTGATTGCCACTTTGATGACAGGAGAATGTTCTTTGAAGTTCAGTTTTCATATCTTGTCAATCTTCCTCCTTACCTCATAGAAGACCCTTCCATTTCATTTCTCAGTCTGTGGCCGAGATGTGGAAGCTCGTCATGCCTTTCACTCAGGTTTGCACCCCAGCTCTCACAATGAAGGAACCAATTTCCCATTGTGAGTCCAGATGTTTGTGTTCGACATTACTGTTATTAGCCATCAAATCTGAGAGTTGTACAAAATTAAATCTGTCCTTGAGGCACGGAAGGGAAGATGATCTTGGTAATAGTTTAATGTCCTCAGGAAATAGCTGAAATGGGGGAAGAACTACCATCTCCATGAATACAACCTATACAGTATTTCTGCTCATTTCTGTAGGTATTTAACACAAATGAGATTTTAAAATACATAAAAACATCTTTGAAACCTAAGTAACTGGCAAATGGTTAGAATAATTAATAAAGCTCCCCCCTCCCATATAAACAGCCAGAAGGAAAAGAGAAACGTTGGGGTTGGCAAAGATATTGTTTATGGCTAGTATATTGCCTCTGTGGAAGCTTTCACCCCTTATTGCAGTTACTTGATGAGCCTGCTCAGGCAAAATGAAGCAAAAAGCAAAGCAATTATTCAGAGACTGTGAACATAACATGAGGTTATGTTTGGATATTTAGACAAGAAATCTCTAGGGTCTTCTCCCACTTTGTGGATTCTGCTTGGGTTGTTGGTTGGAGTAGCTGGGTAATGCTCTTCACTACTCCTGAAGCAGTTGGCTAACCCAAGTCTTACCCCATATTATGCAGGGAAATTGTGTTCTCTGACTGCTGAGGGAGTATGGGCCCTCTGGGTGAACCTGGTAGTCATCCTCTTCAGCCTTTGAGAGCCAGCCAGTCTTCCCCTTCAACCCAAACCATGTCTGCATGCCTCCTGCCTCCTGAAGATGTCCTCACAGAGCAAGCACTAATGGAAAGTCTGAGGTCCCTCTGCGGCCCAAAGAATGCTGGAGGAATGGCCTCTGAGGTTCAACCCAAGGCTTACTCCTGTGCCAGACTCTCTAGTTCTTTTCCATAATTCCTGTGTGGGGTTGCATTTTCACAATTCCTGCGCTGTGCTTATCAGTCCCCATAGACCTTTAAAGAGTAATGCAATGTAAGAGATGCTAGTCTTCTATGACACCTACCTTTTGGCCCTGCCCTAAGTCCACAACCATTTTCTCGTAGCTCTACATAAACTCCCATTGGCTACCACACATTAAGAAGATCAGTTAATGGAGTGGTGGGGACTTGCTCTCAGGGGTGAGAATGGCTGGGGAGAGGGAGATCGATTGGGGAAAAATAAGACATATGTAAAACTTTCGACAAAAAAAAAAAAATCAGTTGAACATCTACTCAGGAACCATGAGATCACTGGTACAATTCTCAGTCAGGGTACATGCCCAGGTAATGGGCTCGATCTCCAGTAGTGAAGGAAGCAGCCCATTGATGATGTTCCTCTCTCATGTTCCTATCTCTCTATACATCTCCCTTTCCTCTCTCTCTAAATATCAATAAAAACATTTTTTTTAAAAAAACGATTAAACCAGAGAAAAAATATTTCAGCTTGAACAAGCCACATAACTGCCCATTTATGCTTGTTACCCTGCAGGCATTAACAAAAAAAGGCATGCTTAAGTTTTTAATATTTCATTTTTTTTAGCAACAGCAAGTCAAATTGGCCTGGATTCAGAATAAATGTCTTGGAATGGTAATAAATATAAAATTTCTTTATAAAATCAAGAATATTAGCTACTTTCTGGGGGAAAATAGATAGACTGAAGTATAACAATACTTTGGCAATGTGAATATTGGAAAGAAAGTGGGCATCAGTTATTCCCATTAGTCAAAATAATTGGCATGAGCATGGTAGAATAAGACATTTAATATAAGAAAAAAGAACCTCATTATAAGTACAAGAAAACTTTGGCATTGCCCTTTTGTACAACCAGTGACAATTTAATTATAGTATAGTCATATTTCTTATTCTGTAATTGTTAATTGGTTAAGGCAGAGAGCATCTTTATGAAATTTCTCTCTTACCAAATGTGTGTGTGAGTGTTTTTGTGTGAGTGTGTATGTGTGTGAGAGAGTGAGAGTGTGTGAGTGAGAGTGTGAGTGTGTGTGTGAGTGTGTGTGAGTGTGTGTGAGTGAGTGAGTGTGTGAGTGTGTAAAAATGAAGCAACAGAGACACCACAGAGAAATATGTTATTAGCTCCATTCATCTGGGGGAAAGCTCACAACCCAAAATTACTCTTTCCTTCCACTGTAGTGAGGTCAATGGTCTATTTAAAGACATCTACTCACAGTTTTTTGCAGCCCCCTCTTGCCCCTCCTCCATCTAATTCTGGAGTTTTTCGTGTTTTCTTGGTTTAGCAGTGGTCTCCTTTCTGGTCATCACTGACTCTCACATAAGTGCAGATGTTGAGGCAGAAAATCTAACCAAGTGAAATAGCCAGTTTATGCTTAGCTGATTGTATATTGTCTCATACCTTTTGTGGCTTCAGAGAGAGAAAGAGAGAGAGAGAGAGAGAGAGAGAGAGAGAGAGAGAGAGAGAGAGAGAGAGAGAGATGTTTAAAGTTCTCCATCTAATGTTGCCTGGGCTCCTGCAGGTGATTTACGTGCCACATGGTCTCCGCCGTCTGTGTGCTGTAACTCAGTAACTCCTGGTAGCTTGACCTTCAGCAGCTGCTGAGCCTCTTAGTCTCTAACCAGGAGCAGAAGAGACCATTATAAGCAAGGAAACAACGTGTGGCTTTCCAAACTGCATGAAATACATCTATTATGACTAGGTGAATTACATATTCATGAAAACTGAAAAACGGAAGACTGCTCCGCTTGCCAAGCACTCACCTTGGCTGAGCGCAAGGCCCAGCAAACAATGGGAAGCTCTGTGTTCTCATTTATTTGCCTTGCCCGTCAACCCGTGTGGCATGATTGCAGGTTTCTACAGCATGCATTTCCAAGGAAACCTGAATTTCATGATGATTACATTTTTATTTCATATCAACAAGAATTTATTGGGTGACCAATGTTCTAACATTATCCTAACAAAATTGCAGTTGTATAGTTAGGAAAGGAATTTACTGCTCACATAGTTTCTGCAAATACTATGAAGATTTCCCTTCTGCTATTAAATAGACTATCCAGCAAGTGTGCATGAAACCACTCACACCAAGATGATGAGTTTCAATGTTTCTATTTCTTACTAATTCCTGATTTATTAGCAGAGAATCATGGAAATTCTCTATTTTACAGGTGGGGGAAGAGCGAAGTCAGAAATGTTAAATGATCCCTCCTGCCTCCCCCAGGAGGTAATGTTAGTGGCAGAACCAGGAAGAGCATTGCTGTCTCCTGCCTCTGCGTTCATATTTACTCCACCAAAATACTGCACAGCTGTGCATTTGACTTTCATGTTGCAATGTCAGTAATGACAATGCCCAAGGAGACTGACATTTCAAATGCTGCCTTTTGGATCTGTGCGTAGCTCTCAGGGGTGTCGTTCCAATGCTGGCTGTGTTCATACATGCTGATCCTTCTTCCTTCAGTCCTTTCCCTTCTCTGCCCTAAGATCTCTCCAACTTTACGTTCCCACCTGCTGAGAATTGAGTTAAATGGCAATAGCAGTGGTGGTTTGCTACCATTCATTCATTCATTCATTCATTCATTCATTTCTTTTCCAGTAAGGATCTAGTAAAACCAACCATTGTGATCCCTAGAGAGCTACTGATGAGGTATACTCGTTGAGACCACATTACATTGGCAGCCTCTTGATTCCCAAGCATCCCGAATATGGCAGAGAGGGCGGCTCCCTTTGGGAGTGCAGTTTTGTAATATTAGTCTAGGATTCTTTTCTCCAGGCTCAAAACAGGGACTGCTCCTCCTGATCTTTCAATGATTTTGTTAACACCTAATTTCCTATATTTAAACTACGTAGAATGGTTTCTTAGATCTGCAACTAAGTCCAGACTCATTTACTGTTCAAAGATCACCTGTGTGCCCCCTGCACCTTGAGTCAACCTTTGTGCTATTATGTCATATTGCATTTAAGTTGCTCTCTCTCCTTGTCTCTCTGTCACCTTCCTGTCACCCTTTAGTCCAATGGTTTTCAACCTTTTTCACCTCCTGGCACATGTAAACTAATTAGTAAAATTCTATAGCACACCAAAAATTTTATTTTTTGCTAACAACAACAACAACAACAACAAAAAGGTATGATTTTGATTCATTCACACTGGATGGCTATTGTTGTTTTGGCTGTTATCATTGTTTTGTTTGTCAACCTAAGGGAAAAGAGGTCAGTGCCTCTGACTAAATAGGTATTGCATGTTTTAAAATTCTTGTGGCACACTAGTGTGCCTCTTTGCAGCACACTGGTTGAAACTCGCTATTCTAGTCCACAGACTGTAATGTTACTCATCTTTTAGCCTTGCTTTCTGTGAGATAAAGCCTAGCACATAATATTCACTTAAGAGATGTTTGTTTGAATAAATGGGTGGATGACTAAATGCATAGGACCAGATATCATGTGATGCTTAGTTCATGGGAGAATGAAAAAAACTTGTTTAAAATGCAATTTTATTTCATACATAAGCCATTAGTGTATTTTATTTAATAAAATGCAGAAAGGCACACACTTTTAGCTTGATATTAATCATTACCTTTTACTTAAGCAGTCAAATGGGATTTGCTGCTCAGCAATTAAATAGTGTTCAGTCCCCGGAAGACTAGCGATCTGCATTGATGAATATAAGCCCTGCTTCTTAGCTCCTGCCTCCCACCCATTACTTGTCTTCCTGGTAAATTCTGAACAGGTGCACCAGGTGCCTCATTAACTGCCTGGGGCTATAGAAATTGAGGGTGAGATGATCCCTCCCCAGAAACGAAGCCCAGCATTCTTTAAACACTGCACTGGACTTGGAGCATTGTGATTCTTTCTGTATTGCCATCACTGACAGATGCCGTTTTAAGGTGCCAAGAGCTTGAATTGCTATTATCTCTTATCTTTCCTCTGATCCTTCCTTCCTGTCCTTAGTCAGTCTGCTCTCTATCATTTATCTATGTGTTTCTTTTCCCCATTAATATTTATTAACTGCCTACAGGTTTATTATACTAATAACATTAAAAATTTTAAATAATTTTAAAAGGCTTTCACAATTTGTAACTCATTTAATTCTTGCTAAAACTTTCTGAGGTCAGGAGCGTAGACATTGCTATTCTCATGTTATTGGTAAGATAGAGAGATACAGAAAATGTAGTGACCCACTAAGAGTTATATGGCAGAACTGGGTCTGGATGGTACCAGTTGACCTGACTAGGTTCAGTGTTTGTTTTGATCTCCCATTTTTTATTATATGAAACAGAACTATGAGACACAAAATAGATGATATCAGGTCTTTAAGACTTTGCATTGTAGACCAGTTTAGTACATATGCAAGACACAGAGGTGATGTCTTGATGAGAGTTTGAAAATGCTTCATCTCACTTACAAAAGGTATTTCTATTATCAATGAATATATATAGTGCATATGCATGAAGCACCCAAATGGAGAGAACACATCAACCTCAGCTGGTAATGACTGATCTCTGGTATTAACTATGCCATTGCAGCAGCAGTTGGAGGAGGTCACACACTCATTGCTCCTGAACTGGTCTGATGACATATGGAATATTGAGCAACATTTCCAAGTAGAAGAACAGCCATGGGAGGCGAGTCAGGATGGAAACACATACCAGAAACCAAGTCAAATAGGGATTGGTTGAAGGGTGTAGAGAGAAGGAATGGGGGAGGAGATGGCATGAATCATTTTCTGTGTGACACTAGAGAGCACAATCCTTCTCTATGTGGGTAAAATGATAGGGAGCCAGAAGAAAACATTTTCTGACAATTACAGGATTCCAAAATACAAGGGGATGACCACCTGCCAAAGCTATGGCCAGGGAACCTCCCTCGTGGGAGGTTTAGATAGTCATCTAATTATCAGTCTAAGACAGCCTGGGAGCTGGTGGAGAAGCAGGCTTAACCTGAAAGTCTGACTCAGAAGCTCTGGGCAGAATCCAGAGAATCTCCATTGGGAAACCACTGGACCAGATCAGTGGACTCCACAGTGGAAGGCGGAAGAAAAAGGATATCTTCTTAATATTTACATTTTATCTAAAAGTAGAAAAAGGAAGTAAGCTGACTAATGTTTGATATCTAGTGACTCATAGGCCTACAGGCAAAGCAGGAGTCCTCCAATAATGAAGGCTGCCACAGTATCTTCATTTGTTTATTCTCATTTGCATGTTTCCATCTATTGTAGTTTATTGTGCTCAGCTAAAGAAACGTATGCGCCATATATGTTATAACAGAATTGCAAGTGATAGTATCTGTAAATTTTGAACAAAATGGGAAGTAACCATGACAATCTTTTGTGTCAGAGAGGTTTGTGGGTTATGTTGGGTCAAAATAACTAAAGCAGAGTTAAATGTAAAGTTGTGCATTTTTCTTGTACAAAAAAGACGTGTTCAATTATGCTGACATTCTGTGATGATAAGTAGCTGTTGTCAATATGACTTTTGGTGGAAATTTCTGAAAAACTAAACATGCTTAAATGTTCCATTTGTTTAGGGTTTATTATTGGACAGACATTGTTCTATTTTTAGTGGGTTAAGTCATTGACTCTTCACACAGTCCTAGAAGGTAGGAACTACTAATTCCGCTTTACAGATGAGGGAACTGAGGCACAGAAAGGTGAAGTGACTTTTGCCAAATCACCCAATTAGTGAAAAAGTGGATTCAAATGATGACTTTTACCGGTCAACTAAACCAATTTACTCCTCTGAAATGAGATATGTTACTTTTTTGTTTTTGTTTTGTTAATCCTCACCCACAGGTATTTTTCCATTGATTTTTAGAGAGAGTGGAAGGGAGAGGGTGAGACACAGAGAGAGAAACATCGATATGAAAGAGACACATAGATTGGTTGCCTCCCACATGTGCCCTCAGCCAGGGATCCAGCCTGCAATTAACATGCCCTTGACCAGAACTGAACCCAGGACCTTTCAGTCCTCAGCCTGACGCTCTATCCACTGAGCCAAACAGGTTAGGGCTATCAGTTACTTTTTGAAAGAAACTTGTGTTATGGAGAAAGCCTTTTGAAAATAATGGCTGAAAATGCTTCCATCATTAATGTTATTTTTGCTGCCAAAGCTGTATAAATGTGTAAAATTTTAAAGCCATACATCACAAACTTAAATAATTTAGAGATATAATTTCAAAATTGATTTTAAAATAAAGCATTTCAGAGTATTTTGACTACTCATTAAATATATGGAAATAGAGTAAGTTCCAATTTGTTCAGAAGATCAAATGATAGAGGAAGAAAAATAGAAATTTACTAGTAAATTTCTACAAAAACTTTCACATAGCGATGGATGAGATTGAAAAGAAGATTCACAATTTGGTAAGCCCAGCACTTTCCTCTTATTTGGATGGACATGTGTTTGAGAAGCATCTTTTTCAGTGTGGCAGCCAGCAAAGCTGCACCCAATTTTATCACAAAATATTAAACTAAGATTTTAAAAAATAATGAATTGTATCCCATTGCATTATTCTCAGTAAAGAAATGTTATCCATGGTGACATCTTTTTAGTGAGAGCAAAAATTCTTTGTTCTTTTTAATAAAACACAATAAAGCAAAATTATTTAAAACACATTTTTATCTTTTTTTAAATCTTCATGTTATCTTTAAAATACTTTTTGTTTTGTAGGCTTTATAATGACTGTAATATATTCATACTATGGTGTATGTATATAACATATAGGTAAATATGTAAAAATAAAATGGTATGTGCTCAGTTTACTGGTGGATGTACTCTATCAGCTAAGTGTTGAGACCACAGGATATGATGTCCTTCAAGGTCCATTCTCTAGTTTGGAGTCTTTGATTCTCAGGTAAATGCTCTGCTCTTATTTGATGGGTGATAAAACCTAAGTGCCAAAAAGATACTTCCTTCCAAGGCAGGCAGCACCTCATTATCCAGCTCACTGCCCAGATCTCATGGGGGGTGGGGGTGGGGAACGGCTAAAATAAAGACCCACATTTCTGAGAGTATCAGCTTGATTTAAAACTTGGAGCTGTCTGTGCTTTGTACAACATCTAATGCACTGTTGATGCTCAATAAATAACAAATCATGAGATTAATAATTAAGAATTGATGTTACTGCTTCTGTGAAATGATTTGCCAAAGAATTATTCCCCACTCACCCATAAAGAAAATTGAGAGGTAGGGACAGAGCAATAGCTTTCAAGGAAATTTAGTTCCAGCTACTGTGTGTGCATGTGAGTCTTTTCCCCACTCTTTTGTAAATCTGATGAATGAGCAAGGTAGACCCAGAGCCATCCTAAGCTGCTTCCCCACAGTCCTTTTGTCTTCCTGTCTTTAGGTGGCAATGTCTAGGATGTTTAATTGTATGCATTAAAGTACTTGACAAACATTAATTAACTGGGGGTCACTCTTTGTTTGAAGAGAGTTATGTCTAATTGTGAATATGTCTCTAATTATCTGCTCTTTTTTGCTTATATTATTATCTGAAATGTACAGTGTCTGGTTTGCTTGCACATTTACTTTAATAGGTTTTTTGAAATAGGTGGCAACCATGAAAAAAGGGACATATAGTCACTTTAATGAGAAAAATCATAATTGCCCAAGATTTGTGTTTATGCTCTTGTGTGTGCATATTACATATATCTACACACACACACACACACACACATCCTTTCTTGTATAACCATCCTCCCTTTCAAGCTTTGGATTTTGACAATTGTGATCACCTACACTGAGCTGAACTCCATTCTTTCTGAGCTAGGAGATTGTTGACATTTGCTTTTAAAAGCAAAAATCAGAAAAGCTCCCCAGAAAAGTGAATTTTCCTCTTGCAAAAGTGAGTGTAATTAATCACAAGAGAAAACTGGCTATGCATGTCAACAGAGTCCAGAGAATTGGCTGAGCGTTATTGATTCATTACCCACCATGAACCCCTCCTCCCACCCCATGCAGAAAGACAGGTGACATGCGGACGGCAGCCGTACCTGACACTGGCAGCGTGGGCCTGGAGACCAGATGGATTACAAACTGTGAGAGACGCTGGGTTCGTGTTTTGGCATAAGCAGTGCACACTGTTAATTAGGAGCATAGCTTTGAACAATGTCTTAAATAATTAGCCAGGGCAGGTATGTGCTTGTGCAGGGGTGGAATATAGATTTTTCTGTTGCTTAGAGAAATTTTCCATAGTAACAAAGGAACAAAATGTAAATTAATTTACAACTGCAGGATTTACACTTATTATGCATTCCAAAGCAGGCTTCTAAGTAAACCACCTACCAAAATCTTCTAGACATATCAGTAGGCTATACATCCTGATCTTTGATGTCACTGTTAGCCTCATCTCTATATTGCCCATCAGTTTTTAGAGGCAGTGTCATCCCTAGAATAGAGGTAATAGACTTTCATGTCAAACAGACCCAAATTCAAATTCTGCTTTTATTATTTACTAGCTGTGTTATACACAACAAATCTTAAAATTAGTAAGATAAGAAATCATAGAATCTGTTATGGGATAAATTGTGCCCACCCCTCAAATCCATATGCTGATGGCCTAACCCTTGTACCTTAGAATGTGACTGTTTGGAGATAGGGCCTTAAAAAGATGATTATGTTAGAATAAGGCTATTTGGATAAGCCCTAAACCAATCTGATCAGTGTCTTTATAAGAAGAGGAAATTGGACACACAAAAGATACTCCAGGGATACAAATGCACAGAGGGAAGACCATATAAAGACGCAGCAAGAGGGTGACCATCTGCAGGCCAAGGAGAGAAAGCTGGAACAGATCCTTCTATTATGATTCTAAGAGGAAACCAATCCTGCCAGCACTTTGATCTTGTATTTGCAGCCTCTAGACCTGTGAGAAAACACATTTCTATTGTTGAAGCCGTCCGGTCTGTGATATTCTTTTATCACAGCCCTACAAACAAATACAGTACCTGTTATAGGGTTATTGTGCAGGTAAATAATTTTTGCATATAACATGGCATTTGTTCTTAATGAATGACAATACTATTGTCAGTAAAAGTTATAGTCTTAACTGAAAATGTTGTCATTTCCCAGGATTCCTTAGCCATGACTTTGGGATATCTGTTTGAAATTGGACTTCTTTTCCTTATGGGCAAGAGAATGTTGCCAACATAGCCTCTTCATGGAACAGTCAGCCACCTCTGCCCAAGTGCCCTCCTTATTCCTGTTCTGGATTCTTCCCTCTGGCTTTTCCCTGTCCCTGTTCAAGGAGACAGTGCCTTAACTGGGGTAGGCTGCCTGAATAGGCAAATCCTTCTGCCCTCTTAAAATCTACAAAGAAAGAGTTGTCTGCCAGTGGTGGGGATGATGAGAGAGTGATACTCTCATTGTGATACTGGTGGTGCCCTACATTTCTGCACTTTTTTCACTGACCTGAGGAGGTGTTTGGATACCTATTAGCTCCATATTTTGTTCAAAGTCCAAGTAGATGTCATTTCAAACAAACACAAATGTCTGTGATGTTCCCACTCTGACGTATGGCCTTATAACCAGGTAAATTAGCACAATCCATGGTCACAGCACTTCCTGCTTCAATTCCAGACAGAAGCAGTTGGTGACTCACAGCCCTGCTGATGCTGATGGCCTCAGTCCAGCCCCTTGTCTGGGAAGGCTGTGTCCACTGAGTGCTCTCTTCTTGGGTGACAGGGGAGGGTCTATTAGGATGATAGTATGGCACATGAAACCTGGGCTGAGGTACAGGGGTTATTTTTAAGCTGTTTAGGATGTAATGGGTTCTTTAGGCATGGAATTCAGAAGTTTTCTTTTTCCTCAATGGGTTAAGAAGCTTGTCAGTTTCCACTGTGTATGTAATCATTAATTTTACCATCATTTACTGCACGTCCACCAACTGCAAACCACTGAAATGCTCTCTGAGAAGCAGAATAACAATAATAATGTTTTATTATGTCATCAGTAGTGGTCTAGGTCATTTACATATTATTATTAATTTTATTGATAGTACTTGTTGAATGTCAGCTATGTAGCAGTTTTGCTAAGCAGTTTGCTTATGTTCATGAGGGAGGTGCTGTTAATCCCATTTCACAGACGGGAAAGCTGAGTTTCAGATGATGCTCAGGTCATATAGCTGATAAATGCTGAAGTCTGGAGTAAAATTCAGGTTTCTGATCTCAAAGCCAGTTCTTTATTCAGTTGCCCAAAATATAGTTGAGAAGGAAACATTCTGTGATAACTGAGGCTCTTTGTGTCCTGCACTTGGAAGTCACTTTCAAGAGAAACATTCTTCTTATAAACAATGCTAGCTTTAGCTTATCAAATCATGAGTCTGGTGTGATCCTCACACTACTACCCTCCATGCTCAAATCTCCACCTCACACTCTGCAATCAGCTTTTCTTCGACATTTGACATTGGAGACATTCGACATTCGAGAGCTATTCCTTTGGATTGAGGCTATGTGCCTACTGGTGGGAATGTTTATTCCACTGTCATTTGCAGCTTCATGTGAATGTGTTTATCATGTCATATTCTCTTAGGGGGTAGGGAAGGGAGTTCAGTGTAGATTGATTGATAAGGAGAATCAGAGCCACAGGATGTGTGAAGGTGTGAAGTGCAGACACTAGACTGTAGCCTTCTGTGGGCTTAGCTGGTTTGTGTCATTGAGCTGGCATTTCCTGAAGCTCAAGGCTGCTTTTTCCAAATCCATCTCTAACTGGATGATGTTAAGTAGGGAGGTCAGGCTGCTTTGTGAATAAGAAAGAACTCCATTTCTCTGAAATTTTCATTTAACCATGGTTATGTCTACCTCCATGCAGCCTACTCGAATGGAAATCTGATTCTCTCTGTTAAATCCGACTACAATCTAATAATAATAACTAATATTTACATCATGCTGACCATTTACAAAGCACTTTACAGGCATCATCTCATTTGATTATTCCAGCAAATTCTGGGGTGGATAATTTTCTTCTTTTTCCCACTAAGGGAACTGAGGCTCACAGTTACATGATTTACCCAGAGTCACAGAAACAAGCAGTGGGGCGTGTGTGGGGAAGTACACCTCATCTTTGGGCAAAGCCAGAGGTGATTTGCCACATCAAGCTGCCCCCTTTGACTTCACACTCATTCCCCCTTACAGATACCTGAAAATGCTGGGCTCCCAAATCACAGACCAGTTAGAATTAACAAAAAGCCTGAACTAAGTCTTTCTACTCTTCCTGCTCATAAATAATCCATCTGAAGCCCTGGTTAGAAAAACACTCCCTCTCATTCGGCTCTCAGTGGCCACAACTTCCAAAGACTTGCAGCTGGTTGAGAGCCAGCTCTGTGGTTGAATGGATGTACTGGGTAATGTCAGTGCTCTGGCCAGATTCCTCACATCCTTCTTTATTGCTTCTGTGTGCCAGTGGTTTGGTATGATTTGCTTTCAGTGGTTAGTCCTGTGACTTCTTTTTCTGAGGACAACCCTGACTGACAGGTGTGGGAACACCTCCAGTTAGGCAACTATGAGATGTAGCTTCCACCCTGGATCTCCACAATGGGATCACTTGAAGTCACTCTCTGTGGGTCACCTTTGCTTGATTTCCTGCCTTTCCCATGGTTGCTTCCCTCACCCCCCATCGTGTCCTCTGGGAGGTCTTCCTTGGTAAATCACTGGCACATACTCCTTGGCTACAATTTTGCTTCTAGGGAGCCTGACCTAAGATAAAACGTGTCACGAGTTGTTCTAGAATCTCCTGGTTGCCCTAGTTTAATGTTTCTTTTCATATCTTTGATTATGCAGCTTTTAAATGTTTATTAGTTGCTGACCTTACATTATTTAAAAGCTGTGAGCCGCTTTTCGCATCTTTAACATGGGGATAATGACACCTGCCTATTAGGGCAATGGTAGGAACTTATAATATTTATAAGTGGTATTCAGATATTATTATCGATTCTAATATTTTGTGTGTAAATTTCTCCAGTAGCATTCTGGAAAACATCGCTGGTAAAATGGGTTAAAGTCACAGAATAATTCTACCACGTGTAGCCTTGTATCTCTGTGAATTTCATAGACTCAGAAACAAAAGTAGTTTATAGCGTGTAATCCAAGTGTTTCAAGATTTAGCAGCTGCTGCTTGCAAATGCAGTCACATCAGATTAAACCTCAAAAGTCAATAGGAGCAAGCAAACCGCCATTTGACTGACTTCTTTTTGATTCAAGGAAGGCCAGTTTTTCACAGAGCCCCTCCGCAGGGTGCTCATATATGTCTGAAATTATTTCTCACCACTATTTGCTGAGCCCAGACTTACAGCTTTATGTCTCTTTGTGTCTAGAGTTGCTGATCCCAGCCTGCCACTCTTGCTCCTACCCGGGAGGAGCAGGCTGCTGCTGCTCCCAGTGGACATGGAGAGTCCCACACCTAATGTCACACACACACACAAAAAAGCGAGCAAAACTGCTGCACCTCGATGCCTAAAATCCTCACTGTTGTTTTTGTGAGATGGGAGGCGCTTTATTTTTTTGGATTCAGCTGGGACAGGTATGGCAATTCCATGGCAGAGGGCAGCAGGTAGGGAAGTGGAGTGAAATGGGGGAGGGGGGGGCGGCGGGGACCAGGAAAAGTGAAAAGGACCCATATGAGTTCACCAGAACCAAAGAATTTCAGAATTTTAATACATTTTCAATTAACTCACCTTTGCTCCTCAGGACAAATACATATTGTCAATCTCCTCAAGTGGCAGTGAATTCTGGGACCTCCACCACCTGTAACCATAATCATTCTGCACGTCCAAATTCAAGCCCTGTTGCCTGGTCTTACAGCGGAGATAATTACTATTTAAAATCACAAGTGACTGTGGCGGCTTTAGACGTACAAGGAAGTAGCATAATTTCTCTCTGGAGTATATAAATTGCCTTTTATTTAGCAAAGATAAGGCCCCCAGGGCATGATTTGGAAGATGGCATTGAAACAAAGGGATAGCTAAGCCAATCAGCATAAAAAATAAATGAGGATTTTCTAGGGAGGAGAGCAGAGAAAGGAGGAGAAGCGAGCAGGAGAAACAAAGGATTAAGCCACAGAGTGGAAGGTCATCAGTCTAGGAACACCACAGATCCCTGGCGCTATCTGTAGCTTCTCTCCAGTAGGGCCTGTTTGTCCCTCCAGGAAGTCTCACTGGACAGAACCAAAGCGGACCCCACATTCATTCTTGGTTATGTAGCCCTGCCTTTGGGAAACACTCACCCATTTTCCCATTGACCAAACCTGAGAGTATAGGCTGCCCCATACTGCCATTTACTTTTTGCTGTATTCATTCACTCATTGAGTTTAAAGTGAGGGTCAGACACCAGCCCGTGTGTCCTCTGCAGTCCTGTTGAAATCCTGATCACTAGCTTGAGATGAGTGGCAAGTGTCCCCGACCCTTCCAAACCCGGGGAACCCAAAGGTTGCATAGCACAGTTCTCTTCAGGGAAAACCCCGTTCCCAAGCCCTCTAAGTCCAGGTGTTTTTATGCCCTCCATACAAAGGAAAAGTCTAAGAGAAGTTTCACCAATTCTCGGCACCAACTCTGATGTTTCTAAGTATAAATAGAAGTTTGTAATGTGTTGACTTTATGCTTTAGCTCTAATGTTCCCTCAGAAGCCCTATGGCTCCTGTTTGCAGTCTTTCACTAGGACCACCCATTCATCACATCTATGTCTGAATTCCAGCAGTGCAATGGTTCTAGTCTTTTTTCCTCAGGACACTCTTCAATCCCAATGATAATAAGTGAATACAAACGTTAAGGGGAGGAAGGCTATTTCTGTTCTGTTTTCCAGAAGCCTCTGAAGTTTGGTGCCTGCCTCACCAAGCTTCCTGCTATAATTAAGAAATGTCCGAAGGGTTCTTCTTTTTTCACTCTTGGACGATGGAACACTAAAGCGGAGGCATATTAAGATGTTTTTCTCCAATTGGTTTTTAAAATTTGTTTCTAAGTGTGGTATCATGAACCTCACATGTTAGGATCTAACAGATTTGGAAAATATTTTGAGAAATACCATAAATATATGTGAGATTAGGGTAAGTTAGAAAGTGATTTCCACCTCAGTTCAACTCTTCTTGTCATTCTACCCGGAAAATACAGGGTGTCCCCAAAAAAATGTATACCCACTGAACAGCTGATTCTACTACATTTTGAAAATGAAATGTATTTTAATAAACACTGCCTTTACTAGTAAATTATTCAAAGTGTGCATACTTTTGGGCGGGACACCCCATATATTTTGGTTCTCATTTGGACTGATCTTTTCTTTTCTTTTTTTTAATTTATCTTTATTGTTCAGATTATTATAGTTGTTCCTCTTTTTTCCCCCATAGTTCCCCACCTCCCATTTCCCACCCCAACCTCTGTCCTTGTCCCCCCACTGTCCTCATCCATAGGTGCACAATTATTGTCCAGTCTCTTCACGCATTCCCAACACCCTTAACCCCCGAAAATTGTCAGTCCACTCCCTTTCTATGCCTCTGGTTCTATTCTATTCACCAGTTTATTCTGTTCATCAGATTTTTTATTCACTTGATTCTTAGATTCACTCGTTGATATATATTTGTCGTTCATAATTTTTACTTTCCTTTTTCTTCTTCCTCATTCTCAAAGGATACCTTTCAGCAT
>PVJC01010173.1:0-19750 GCA_004026665.1 Murina feae
GGTTGGGGGGGAGTTGGGAGATCAACTGAAAGACTTGCATGCATGCATAGGAGAATAATCAGTGGACACGGGAAACTGGGGGTTAGGGAGGAGGGGGGGAAGGGCAAGGGGAAAAAATGGAGATCTATCTATCATCTGTTGTAATACTTATCTATCACTTGTTGTAATACTTTAAGCAATGAAATAAAAAAAAAAAAAATAATAGTGGCTTTGTAGTATAGCTTGATGTCTGGTATGGAGATCCCACCTACTTTGTTCTTCTTTCTCAGGATCACTTTAGCTATTCGGGGTCTTTTTTTTATTCCAGATGAATTTTTGGATAGCTCGTTCTAAGTCTGTAAAATATGCCATTGGTATTTTAATGGGAAGTGAAAACAACAATGCGGTATCATCTCACATCTGCCAGAATGGCTGCCATCAACAAAACAACAAAGGACAAGTGCTGGAGAGGATGTGGAGAAAAAGGAACCCTTCTGCACTCCTGGTGGGAATGCAGACTGGTGCAGCCACTATGGAGGACAATATGGAGTTTTCTCAAAAAATTAAAAATGGAACTCCCATTTGACCCTGTGATCCCCCTGGGAATATATCCCAAGAAACCAGAAACACCAATCAGAAAGGATATATGCATCCCTATGTTCATAGCAGCACAATTCCCATAGCTAAGATTTGGCAACAGCCTAAGTGCCCATCAGCAGATGAATGGATTAGAAAACAGTGGTACATCTACACAATAGAATACTATGCTGCTGTAAAAAAGAAGGAATTCTTACCATTTGCAACAGCATGGATGGAACTGGAGAGCATTATGCTAAGTGAAATAAGCCAGTCAATAAAAGAGAACTACCACATGACCTCACTTATTTATGGATAATAAAGACCATTACAAAATGATAAACATAAACAAATACAGAGACAGAGCAGCCTTGAACAGACTATCATCCTACAGCTGGAGGGCTGAGGAGGGTTGGGGGGGAATTAAGAGATCAACTGAAAGACTTGCATGCATGCATAGGAGCATAATCAATGGACACAAGAAACTGGGGGGTAGGGAGGGGGGGGAAGGGCAAGGGGAAAAATGGAGATCTATCTATCATCTGTTGTAATACTTATCTATCATTTGTTGTAATACTTTAAGCAATAAAAAAAATTGAAAAAAAAGAAATAAAGTATGATACTTCCTTTTCTTACTCCTGAGGTTATAAAACTAGAAATTACAACCTTCTGAAGGACTGTTGATTTATACAAAATAGTTAACTAATTTTGGTAAATTAGCTTGACAAAATCTAATTGGAAAAATGCCATGGTACCTTTTGTTTAGAGAATTTTACCTGAAATTAAAAGTTATATGTATAATATTGATGGGAGAAGCACTGACCATTTTTAAAAACTATTTAGAACAATTTAAATACCATTCTTCCTGCCAAATATAAAATTACAACCTTGCAGTGAAAGAATCAGATGGGCAAAGTTCTTTAAAATGAGTCTGCAGATCAATGCTGTGGTCTGGTAATATAAGACAACGTTCAAGCCACTTAACTATTAACTGGCCAATGCTCAAATATGATTTCACTATTGTGAATAAATTGTAACAGTTCATCTATTTTGGAAATAAAATTAACCATAGCAACCCTGAATTACTTAAGAAAAATATCAGAGAGTTAAAATTGGCCAGTGATTAGGTTTAGGAATTCTGGATTAGCACAAACATGATTCATAATTTTTGAACTAGAACTTTTGAACTAGAGCTACCTCTTGCCTTATTAATACAAGAATTATACAGTAGCTAGAACAAATGTCTAGACTATATTACAAATTTGATAATAGCATGAGTTATGATAAGCTTACTTTTAAATGAAAATATTCCTAAATATGGTTGAAAAACAGAATTACAGCATAACAATATTATCTCATAAACCACAGACACTCTTTGCTATTCCCCAGCAGTCCTGTAAGAAAATTGCAGGTGTAAGCTATACCTTTCCCCGCGTATGATGCCAGGTAAGGAAGAAACCACATCTATTCATTTTACTTCTTTTGCAATGCACTATATCAACATTTCCAACCTTTGTTTTATAAAAATATACATCTTTCAAAATGTCAACATTTGAATATTTGTGTGTGTGTGTGTGTGTGTGTGTGTGAGAGAGAGAGAGAGAGAGAGAGAGAGAGAGAGAATATGAAGGGAATGATCTCTAGTCAAGTAAGTTTGTGTTTCTCTAGGTTAAATAAGGTTCTCCCTAACCAATAAATTAAAAGCTTCTCAATGCTTTTGAATATATTTAATTACACTATTATTGTTTACATTCATGATTTCAAATATCTAAAGTCTCAAGAAATGTTAAAATTACAAAAATAAACACATTTTGGAATGCTAGAATAAACAGTAAGTTCCTTTGAAGGTAGGAACAATTTCTAATTTACTCCTACATTCCTATGGCCTAGCACAGTGCATAAATTCATTCTGGTTTGTATATCCATCCTAATATATAAAAACCCTGGGTTGTAATGACCAGTAATGACCGAAGCTTGACCAACTTGAAGTCAGTCCTGCAGTCAGCCTGGATTGCTCCAGTACTGACTGCTGAGGGGGCTTCAAATCAGGGCCAGAGAGAGGCCTAAAGAAAGAAGCAGGGACTGATCCATTGCCTCTGTGGCAGCTTTTGATCAGCACTTGCCTCTCTCTTTCTCTCCCAGTCTGGCCAGCAGCCATGCCTCCATTTCTCTCCAGGCCTCTATAGGCCTACAATCTAATCTAATAAAAGAGTAATATGCAAATTAACCCTCACTCCAAGACACCTAAGCCATGCTCACCATCCAAGCCATGCCCACCAGCCAATCAGAGCAACAATATGCAAATTAACCCAGCCAAGATGGCAGAGCGAAGACTGAAGACAGCCTAGAAAGAAGCCAAGTGCTGCAGAAGGCAGCGAATGGCAGAGAAGGGAGGGATCTAGGCAGTGGAGACAGGAGGAAGTGAGGCAGCAGAGATGGGAGGAAGTGAGGCAGAGGAGATGGGAGGAAGTGAGGCAGCAGAGATAGGAGGAAGCAAGGCAGCAGAAATGGGAAGTAGTGAGGCAGTGGAGAAGAGAGCGAAGCCTGCCTCGGCGGGCTTTGCTCCGGCTCAGGAAGCCCTGTTCTTGCAGGAATAGGCTGAGGAAGCCCTATTCTTGCAGGAATTTTCCTGCAATGGGTCTCTAGGCTATAAAATAAAGAGCCAGGGTTGTAAGGACTAATTAGGGCCGAAGGCTGGACCAGACCAGAAGTCAGGGCTAGATTGCCATGGTGACCCAGCAATGACTGCCTAGGGGGCTGCGGATCAAGCCCTGAGAGAGGCCTGCAGAGAGAGAGACAGGGTCTGATGTGTAGCCTCTGTGGCAGCTATTGATCAGAACTTGCCTCTCTTTTTCTCCTGGTCTGGCCAACAGCCTTGCCTCCATTTCTCTCCAGGCCTCCACCAGTACTGCTGATCAGCCCCGAATTTCTGACCAAGCCCTATTGGTAGGCCCAGAGATGCTGACTAGCATAGAAACTGACCTATCAGAACCAAATCTGGGTCAACTGTGAGGAGCCAATGGCTGCCTAGGAGGCAGAGCTTTTGGTGCTGACTGGCATAGAAACAAACCAATCAGAACCAAATTGGCCAACAGAGGAGGGCAGTTGGGAGCAAGATCAGGCTTACAGGGGAGGGCTGTTGGGGGTGAGATCAGGCCAGTAGAAGAGGGCAGTTGGGGGCAAGATCATGCTGGCAGGGGAGGGCAGTTGGGGCAAGAGCAGGCCAGCAGGGGAGGGCAGTTGAGGGTAAGATCAGGCAGGTAGAAGCAGTTGGGGGCAAGATCAGGCTGCAGAGGAGGGCAGTTAGGGGTGAGCAAACAGTCAGGCAGAGGGGTTAGGGGCAATCAGGCAAGCAGGCAGGTGAGCAGTTAGGAGCCAGTGGTCCCAGATTGCGAGAGGGATATCCAACTACCAGATTAGTTCCAATCCCACAGGGCCCTGGATTGGAGAGGGTGCAGGCTGGGCTGAGGGACCCTCCCACATGTACCAGACTAGTATTTTATAACCAAGATTGATTTTGCAGGTAAATGTCTAAAATTCAATTTGAGATCATGGGTGCCAATGTTTACTATAAAAAAGAGAACCCTGTTTTTTGTTTTTGTTTTTTTTAATGACACTGATCTGATTGATAAATGGATGCAAACCAAGAAGTATGTTACTGACAACCTAGGTAGCTTTCTGAGCTAAATCTCATCAAGAGAGCAGAATGTCACTCAATACTCCATTAAAGAAACAAAAATGGAGCAACTGTAAGATGAGCTTTAGTTAATTAATTATAACATGTCACCAGTCATGTTTGCAAAATAGAAGATGCGAATATAGATTTCACACATTCATATGTCAGCAACAGAGTTCTTAAGCATTCAAAGCCAGAGACTGAGTCCCTGGAATCATCACACCACACTGAATTATGGGTACGCTGTGTAGCATTTCAGAACATAAGCCCTAGAGTGAGGCAGATGTTTCAGACAGGCTCTGATGCACACACAGAACCTGATGCTGTGTGAAGTTGAAACATTTAATTAACTTTCTCAGTTTCCTCAATTTAGAAAATGAGGATAAAACTACTAACTGTATAGAATCAATGTAAGGAATAAATATGAAATTACACATAAAATGCTTTGCATAGGGCCTGGCTCATAATATGGATGAATCAAATGGCAGTAGATTCACTACTTCTACTATGACTATTAACTACCACACTGTCTTTTTTCCAACTTTTAACTCTAGCACATGCCATCACTCTACTTAGTTTCCATGGTAGCCTAAGTTGCATTATTTTTTCATTATCCTCTGTGACCCTAAACATCTCTACCATTTTGGCCAAACTAAAGATATCTCTCAGTACAGTCTTCTCACCTCTGGGCTTTTTTCTGCAATGTTTTATCTGGGATACCCTTTGCCCCAGCTCACTAATGAAACCCCTTGTGTGAGAGATTTTCATGTCTTTGCTTCCGGTACTTAGAAACCCAGTTAAGTTTTGTTTAAATATGCTGTTTTATTTTTATGTCATTTATTTATTATTTATATACCACTCTCTTCCAGAAAAGATTAGAAGGGACTAAGTAATGTTCCAGTAAGTGGGATTTCAGAAATTTAATTTCTGTATTAAAAATAATTTATTATCTCAACAACAAAAGGAGCTTCTTAGATGGTGGTGGTGGAGAGTGATATGTACAGGGGAGCAATTCAAAATAAATGAGGAACCATCGAGTTTCTGCTATTAAAGTACAATGGCATAAGGATGAAGCTTGGTTAATGTTAGAATCATAAAATTTAGAGACCAGCGAAAGGCTTTAATCATCAGCTTTTAAGAAAGCCTCATTAAACAGTGAGGAAATTAAAGTCCAAAAATGTAAGGGATCACAGTCACATAGCTAGTTAGTGGCATCATATTTTTCTTATAAATAGTAATAATTAAACAAAAATAAATTCATTGTATGCTCTCAGTTATTCATGTTTTTTTTTTTTTTTGTAAAAAAGGCTGACTTTTTGTATGATTAGTTGCTATCTCTAGTCAGCATATTTTATTTGAGGCCAAACATCTAGAAAAAAAACATTTTCTGAATGCTGGATTCATACACCTAAAGCTATGAGTAGTTCTGAAGCCTGGACCCCACCACAAGACAGGGCTAGGGGCACAAAAACAAACAAACAACAAAACACACAAAAAACAACCAACGCTATACTCTTGACTTTGTAACAGTTTTTAGGACTCTACTTCCTTCAGAAGAATTCATATATTAATCAAATTGTCAAAAAGAGGTTTTGCCCCTTCTTTATTTTTACAGTTTGTTCCTAGAACACATTTATTATTGCCCTTTTAATAGCATTTATTTACTCCTAATCAGCAGATGAAATATAAGATTGCAATTGACATTTTGACATAGAATTATAGAATTTTAGAAACAAAAGGATTGATACTAGTATTCTAATATGTCCTATTCTACACATTCCACTTTATATTAATTGAGAGATATCTTAGATGTGAACTCCTGAATAAAAAGAAGCTTTTCTTTCACTCATTCACTCAATAAATATTTATTTAACAACTATTGTGGACCAATCTTAAACATCTAGAACCAGGCCAATGTGAGGTCCCTGAAACAAACAAACATTACATAACTATATATCTGTATATCTATATATCTATAACTATCTATTGAGATATATACACATATATCTACATATACACATATCTATCTATATATCTATATCTATATCTATATCTATATCTATATCTATATCTATATCTATATCTATATCTATATCTATATCTATATCTATATATGTATATCTATCTATATATATACATACAGTAAGCTTTGCATGTAGCAGAAGTTTATATATTTGAGGAATGAGTAAATAATATGATAGGTGTGATCACAGAAAGAATCTTGATTATTAAATCCTGCTTCCAAATTTGACTTATGGAAAACTCATTACCTCCCTGCAGTTTGTTTGATATATTAAATAATTGGTTAACTTTTATGACACTGATGTTGGTGATGGTTAATTTTATTGTTCATCCTTAAAAAACAAAATGACTGCTTCTATACATGACTATTGAATCCCTGTAACAAACGAATTGAAGGAAAGGGCGCTTTCTTGACTTTAAAGTAGTACAGAGCTGATTCAAAAATTTGCTTCAAAGTAGGCCTTTTTAGATTTAATCAGTTATATAAAGCTTTAGAATTAGTAAGACTGGCCTCATCTCTATATACATTTTCTGAATTTGCCAAAGTTTTTTATTGTTGGGGTTGGAGTGGGATATTTTCAAAACAGTTAAGTTTATTTTTATTGTTTACACTATTACAGATGTCCCTGTCCCCCCCCCTTTGCCCACCTCCACCCAGCCCCCCCTCCTTCTTCCCTCTGACCATCATCACACTGTTGTCTGTGTCCATGGGCTATGCATGTATGTTCTTTGGCTAATCTCTTCACCTTCTTTCATCCTGTCCCCCCTTCCCTCTCCCTCTGTCAGTAAAGTACTTTATTATTACATGTTTTAATAAGTAAATTCTAATCTGGGAGGCTAAATGAAGTATTGTTTTGTCATGTATTGAGCCTGATTCTCTAGTGTAAGGCTACATTCTTCTCTCAAATATATATGCTTAATTTCTCCTGAAAATACGAGTTTTGTTTGAGTGATTACAGAATGTGAAACACTGATTACTTCCTACTTGAATATGCAGTTCTTGCTTTGGTTCACAAGATGCTGAACATAATCATATCTCATGTGTTGTATTATTTTCTGTAAGCTTACCAGTTTATAGAGAATATTAGTTAAACTTCTAGTTAATTTACATTATTTACTTTGAGTCTCATGAACTCTTCCATTTTACTATAACATGGAGCTCAGGTTTAGTCCATAGGAAAAGTAAAGTTCTTTAGGATTCCCCATACTGCCAAAATTGCTGTTATTCTCAGATAGGGCTTACCAGTGCTCTTTGGAGCTTTTTTGAATAAGAGGATGAATGTGACAAACAAGGACAGTTGTGCATGACTTTATTAGCTCTAAGATTGTACTTTAATTTCTTCCCTAGTTCTGCAGCCTTTTCTTTAGTGCTTCAACTGGACTGTAACAGTACTTCAGGTGTCCCTTTCAGAGCCCTGGCTAATATACCCTTGACAGCTCTTTATTTGTTTAAGATTTTAGGGAGACATTCAGAGATACAGAATGACTTAGTTGGCACTACTTAGCAGGGACAGAAGATGCTATTTTTTCCCACTTGTTTGATTAAATTAACATGAAGCACATTTTTCTGTAATGAGTCTCAGCATCTTGGTTATCAACAATGTTGGCTCTTGGTTGTTGAGAATGGCAAAGAAAAAATTCAGAACCAAGGACTGTAGCACAAGAGGAAGTTTATTTAACATGGGAAATGAAAATACACTTGAGGAGAAGATTTGAGCAGGCTGCTCATAGAGCTGCATAGGCCTCTCAGAAATAAAGTCACAGAAGCAGAAGAAGTGAGCCACATGGGCTATATGGACTCAGGTAAGTTTTAGAGGCAAAACAAGGGCCCTTGGAGATAGGTGCAGGTGGATAGCCCAGGATGAGCTGCCACTGCCCACTAATCCTCTGGTTGTAAGTCCATGGACACCCTTAGAGCTTAGGAGAAAGAAAACAAAGATATATGCCTAATGAAAGAAGGCATGGGTGTGCTCTAGAGAGAGTGTGTGTGTGCTGGGTTTTTGTCTTAAGGGTTTTTATCTGTTTTCTAAAGGCAGGTATTTTATGGTAGTTTTCAGGGGAGGATGGATCTCAACAGATTTCATCAGCTTTCCAGATATGTACTTTAATATGCTGATGCATCAAAATGAGCATATAGTTCAAAGAAGGGGACTGGGGACTGAGGCTATTTTGCCCCAGCATGGTCTGGAATAAATAAGACCTTGTAATTTATTATTTGAATAGAAGCTGGACACATGAAATTCATGCATGGGTATAGTCCCTAGGCTTGGCCTGTGATCAGGGCCATCTTCTCCGGCCGCTGGCAGCCGGCCCTGCCCTCCACTGCCACTCACCCCTGGTTCCCGTTCACCTTTGGGTGATCAGAGCCTGCCAGCCAGGAGGAGGAAACACCTCACTGGCTCCGCTCCTGCTGTGGGTCACCCTCTGTGTGTGGGGCGACTAGTGGGGTGGGGGCCTTTGCCTGACACTGCACACGTCCCCTGCCACCCATCCCTGGATCCCGTTTGCCAGGCGATGGGAGACTGCCAGCCAGGGGAAGAGACTGAGAAGTGGTCAGTGTGCCTCACAGTGACTGGTCAAGTGGTTGTTCTGGTCGTTCCTCCATTAGGTTCAATTTGCATATTAAGCTTTTATTATATAGGATTGTAAGTTGCTCAGCTAGTTTGTTCAGGTATCTGTCACAGTTTTCCCCTTCCACTTGCCAAGGAATTTTCCTAGCTTCTTACTATCCTGCCTCATCTTCACCTAGGTTAACATCTGGTAGCCATTATGGCTTTGACAGAGTATCGAGTTAAATAAGGTGCTGATGTGCCTATCATTAAAGCATTTATTCAGCAAAATTACTTCATTTCACAACTCTTAACACTCTGCTCTAGACACATCAAGTGTTTTTTTATTTCAAGGCATTTCCACTAGTTGCTCCCTTTCTCTGAAATGACATTTCTCTAGTCTTCCCATGACTTGCTTCCTAATTTTGCTCAGGTCTCTAAGCAGATAGGCCTCTGAAAATCCTGTCTAAAATGACCTTCAATCTCCATAACAATCTGTCTCCATACTCTGCTCTCATTTATTTCATAGATTTTACCTGGTATTTGAAAATATGCTACATACTCATGATTCCTATTTGTAACTCTACTAAACTATAAGTTTCATGTGGGCCTGAATATTGCCTAACATGTTTTTACTGTTCCTCTCTTTCCTTACCTCAGTGTCTGGTACATGGTAGGTAGTCAACAAATACTTTTTAATAAATAGCCAAATTAGTAAATTAAAAGCATGCAAAGCGTTTGTCATTGTTCCCAGTTTTAAGGAATCAGTAGTAAACAATACTGATAAAATACTTTTTATGGAACCTAGATTCATGGAGGATTGTTGCTAATGTTCTGATCAGAAATCATGAGAATCATTAGTAGATTTGCAGTGGTGGGGATGACAAAGAAGGACTAGATTGGAAAGTTGTTTAATAGGCAGAATAAATACTTTGCTTGTTTTCAACATTATGGTGATAGTCACCAGAGTCTGGACAAAGTTTCAATTAAGTTGAAGAGATTCTAACCTTTCTCATCTATTTCATTGTCTCCTATTCCTCCAAACACACAGTGATGTCTTTCTTCTTTTAGTTGAAAGTATCCTCACTGTGCATCTATATCTACTTTCCTTATTACTGCCTAATATTCCAATTGCCATTTCCTTGCCCTGTTTGAAATCTCTAATTTTTGGGATCCTCAGGATTTAGGGAGTCATATTAACATAAGTCTTATCTACATTTAGTATGTCTTATATTTTATTAAACATATTTTTGCACTACTATGTGCTAAGCAATAAGAATATATAATTAAACTAGTGGCCTGGTGCACAAAATCCATGCACATTAAAAGGGAATTAATTAGAGGAGATATTTTAATATTGCTATTTGCCCTTTCTCTATAATAGAAGAATTGATTTATCCCCATCTGATACTGGCATTTCATTTAAAGTCAAGTCGTGGGTGTGGGTATCCAGCTCCCTCCTCCCTCCTCCCTCCTGTCAGAGTCTGGGCCTGCACCCGCAGGGACCCAGCATCAAGTCCTACCAGCGTCACAAGACCCAGGGTCAAGTCTCCACACACCTGCGTGCTCCTCGAAATTGCACGAGACCCAGATCTGCCAGCACCAGAGGAGATGCAGTGTCAAGCCCCGCCGGCGCCTGTGGGGATGCAGTGTCAAACCCCCGCCAGCACCACGTGGGACTCCCCTGAGTCCTGGAGTCCTGACCCATGGAGCCACTGCCATGCAGGACTCCTCTGAGTCCCGCCCTGTGGTCAGTGCCATGGTACTCCCCCAATGCACCTCCTGGTCAAGTCCTCGCTGGTGCTCATGGGGATGCAGCATCAAGTCCCCAATGGTGCCTTTGGGGACACAGTGTCAAGTCCCTGCCCACCTGCACATGCCTCACCATGCACGCAGCCTCCTGGTGATCAGTCATTATGGCATGAGGGCATCACATCTACAGGCTTTTTATAATGTAAGATATATAAGATCTGTACCTTCAAGAAGCTCCCCATCAAAGTCCAGTCATCTTCCCAACAAAGACTGCAGACAAGTCTGTGTTTTCCTTTTATAAAGTCCACACCTTTATAAAAGCTCAAACTACTCATTTGAGTTTTCTTTCTTATGTCTTGTGTGGTTGAGATACGCAGAGTACAATAATATTTCATCTTCTCCCAACTCAGTATAACAATTTCACTTACATCTAAGATGCCTTCATTCAGTGGTCTCCACCCAGTGTATAGTTTTTTCATCACTGCATTCACACCAAATTAGGAACAGGAATTAGCATCAGAAAAAATAATTTAAACAACACTAATTAACTACATAACCATCATTAAACTGGTTCCCCTCAAGGCTTAGATTTATAGCCCTCCTCTCATTTATTATCAAAGGATTGCAATGTAATTCACACATTGATATTCCAAAGTAACTCTCTCATTTATTTTTAGTTCAGGCTTCAGTGAACACCTAGATTGTTTTTTTCCCCTACTGTTGAGTAATATGTGCAGTTTTTAAAAGCTTAGGATACAGTGACTCATTGCTGTCTTATTTCTGAAAAAAAAAGGCAATGCCCACAAGCAATAAATATATTGTCTGTGTGTAATTTTACCTTAGAAAAGGTGAAGTTGTGGTTCATACAAGATATATAAAATGTTTTTGAATATTTCATGACTCGGTGAACATAAATATGAATAACTAAGAACCATTTGATGAACACCTGGTAATTTTTAACAAATTGATGAAATAAAGACCACTGTAGTACTCAGATGGCAGGGATATAGGCAGTAGTTATATAATTGTCTAAATCCTAAGATTATAATTTTAATATAATTTTAAACTTATTAATACAATAACTAATAAAAATGAAAATGAGTCTTTGAAAATCTGAGCCTGAAACATTAATTTTCTAGTCTCTTCTTAGTGTAATTTTCTGATTACAAATGAATTTTTATTTTCTTTTTTCTTTTTTTAAAATTGAATTTATTCAGGTGACATTGGTTAATAAAATTATACAGGCTTCATATATATAATCCTATACTACATCATCTGTATATTGTATTGTGTGTTTACCATGCCAAATCAAGACAGAAAAAAATCTAACAAGAAAGGTGAAATAAAACTTTCTTCAATAATAAATTAACCTTAGCTAACTATAACATTTTTACTTTATAAACTTTTAAAGTTTTTAAATATTTGACTCTTTCATAGTAAAAACAAGCACATTGTACAGCTATACAAAACTAATTTCTTTATATTTTTATTCTATAAACTTTTTATTTTATTTTAATTATTATGTTTTACCTTTTTTTGTTAAAAACTAAGACACAAACATATTAGCCTAGGCCCACACAGGGTCAGGATTATCAACATCACCCTCTTCCACCTTCACATCTTACTCCACTCAAAGACCTTCAGTGGTCAAACACATATGGGACTGCATCTCTTATGAAAACAACTAGGAGCCCAGTGCACAAAAATTTGTGCACTTGGGAGGTCCCTCAGACTGGCCTGTGCCCTCTCACAGTCTGGGACCCCTCTGGGGATGTCCACCTGCTAGCGTGCCTGGTCAGCCTGGGTGAGGGGCCGAGGGCCGTTTTCAGGCTGCCCACAGCTCCCTTTGACTCAACGTCCCAGCGAGGCTGGCTGGAATCAGGTTTCTGGGGTTTATTTATCTTCTATAATTGAAAGACTGTTGCTTTAAGCCAAGGCCTAGGCAGGTAATGAAGCCTCCTGTTTACTTCAGCTCCGAGGCTTCTATAATTGAAACAATGTTGCCTTAGTAGAGGCCCAGCTGGCCTAGGCAGACAGTTTCCTCCATCGCTGGTGCAATGGAAGCCTCCTGCTTGCTTCAGCTCTGTGGCTTCTATAATTGCAACTATGTTGCCTTGAGCAGAGAGAGGCCCAGTCGGCCTAGGCAGACAGTTTACTCCTGGTGCAACGAAAGCCTCCTGTGTGATCTAGTTCCGTGGTTGTTGGTCTCCATGTTGGCTGGGTTAATTTGCATACAGCTGCTCTGATTGGTTTGGGGTGTGGCTTGGCTGGTGAGTGTGGCTTAGGTGTCTCAGAGTGATGGTCAATTTGCATATTACTCTTTTATCAGAGTAGATGCCTTATGGAACACACCTCCTGAAAGACCTGCCTAAGGCTCTTCTAAGGAGGTGTAACTCTTTTCAGAAATATGTCCATGGTTGTTTGCTTGATGTTTCTCTCTCTTTTTTTATCATAGATTTGTTTGTAAGTATATAACACACCATGAACATTCCACTCTATTAATTAAAAACTTTTGGTATTAGAATCCACATTTTCAAATTTTTAAGGAGCCTGTTCAAGTCTGCAAAAGCTTCTGCTAAATCTTTCACTGTGACCTTTCTTGGGAGTTCTTTTTATTTCCTGTGGTTTTATTTTCTCTTGCCTCTTCTTTAGCTATGTTTTCTTGCTCTAGTTCCAACAACTCTTAATTAATCAATTCCTCTGAAACTATCTCTAGGAGCTCTTCAATGTCATCTTCATCCACAATCAGGGTAAAGTTGTTTCCCATCTCAACCACAGTCTTTTTTAAAATAATTTTTTAATTCTTTATTGTTGAAAGTATTACATATATCCCCTCTTCCCTCCATTGTCCTCTCCAGCCTGCTCCCACCCCCAGCCCCAGCCTTCACCCCCTCCTATTGTCTGCGTCCATCAGTTTTGCTTATATGCGTACAAATTCTTTTGTTGACCTCTTAACCACCCCTTCCCCTGGCTCTGTCCCCCACCCTCCCCTGCCTTCCCTCTGAGGTTTGATGATCTGTTCGATGATTCTATGTTTCTGGATCTGTTTTTGTTCATCAGTTTAGGCTGTCCATTATATTCTACTTGATTACTTTTTCAACTTCTTCATTTTTTGGCAAATGTTTTGAAGTCGTGTACAAAGCTTTTTAGTATCTTCTTACACATGTTATTCTTACTTATTTGGGTGTGTGTGTGTGTGTGTGTGTGTGTGTTATCGATCCAAACCAAGCAAGGTTCTTGATGTAGTCTTAGATGTTGTAATCCTTTCATAACTGCATCAGTGTCTTCTCAGTTTCCTCAATGGTTGCAGCAATAGCCTGCACAAAGGTCCTCCTCAGGTAGCAGGCCTTAACAGGACATATAATGCCTTAATCCAGTGGTTGGATAAAAAAGGTAGTATTTAGAGGGAAAAATACTACTCTGCTATAGGGGTAAAAAGCATCAACAGAAGCAAAATTTTGAAAGGTTTGTTATTCTCCAAATAGTACTTCATCATTTTGCTAGCATAGCAATTCAGGAGGGCGTTTTGGAAGAGCAGTTGGATCATCCATGACTTCTTATTGTTCCTGTAAAGCACTGGCAGTGTGTGCTCATTGATATGCTTGAAGGCCCTAAGTTTCCCACTGGGAAACCCTCACAAAGAGTTTCAATTTGCAGCTCGTAACACTTTCCCCAACAAGACTATTACCCTGTCCTTAAAAGCTTAAAAACTGGCATTGACTTGACCTTCTTACAGGCATCTGTTTTCAGAACAGGGAGTTTCATCCATATTGAATATTTGCTTTGGCAAGTAATTTTCCTCCACAATCAGCTATACAGAGTTTCTAAAAATTCTTTAGCTACCTTCACATCAGTACCCATAGACTTACCACTTGCTTTCATATTATATAGTGAATAACAATTCTTGAATTATAACAGACCCAGAGCTAGCAGTAAATTCAACACCATAGCTCAGTCCAACCTTTTCTTTCAACATTGCAAACTTGCTTTTATTCTAGCTGTGATTGTCATGGTGCTTCTGTGTCAAGTTTTCAATCCAGGTCATTAAAAGTTTCTCCATTGCCCTGACCAGTTTGGCTCAATGGATAGAGCGTCGGTCTGCAGACTAAGAGGTCCCAGGTTCAATTCTGGTCAAGGGCATGTACCTTGGTTGTGGGTACATCCTTGGTAGGGGGTGTGCAGGAGGCAGCTGATCTATGTTTCTCTTTCATCGATGTTTCTAACTCTCTATCTCTCTCCCTTCCTCTCTGTAAAAAATTAATAAAATATATTTTTTAAAAAGTTTCTCCATGTCTGATAGAGGCCCTTATCAAATTTTTGTTAGTCTCATTGCCTCCAATGAAGCATATCCTTTAATATCTTCTGTAAATTTGTTCTTGTTGTTCAAGATCATAGCTATGGTGGAATGGGACATGATTGACTGGCAAGCAATAATCATCAATGATTTTCTAACTACGTAATCCTTAATCAATTTTAACTTCATTTCAGTGTCAATAACTCAATATGGTCTCTTACTGGAAACATTATCAGTGGATATTGTATGCTTAGGAGTAATGATGAACAAAATAACATGAGGTTAAATCACGCACAAACAAAAATGGTGCAATGAAGAAACCCACTATATATAGTATGAGGCTGCTGCCAGGGTAACATGGCATACTATTTTATAGTAAACTGTTTTTACTAGTAGAAAGAGTATACTGTAAGATAGCCATAAAAGTATAGTCTACAAAATTCGTAAACTAGGAACGTAGTCATTTATTATCAGTATCAATGTTGGGTACTGTGCATAATTATATGTGTTATACTTTTATATGACTGGCAGTACAGGTCTGTTTATACCAACATCACCACCACAAACACCTGAATACTGCATTGCACTGCAATGTTATGATGGCTATAATATCACTAGGGAATAGGAAATTTTCAGCTCCATTATCTAATCTAAAAAAAAAGTAATATGCAAATTCACCATCACCCTGAGACACCTAAGCCACGCCCATCATCCAAGCCATGCCCACCAGCCAATCAGAGCAGCTGTATGTAAATTAACCCAGCCAAGATGGTGGCCGGCAGCCATGGAGCTAGAGCAAACAGGAGGCTTCCATTGTACCAGCGATGGAGTTGAAACTGCCTACCTAGGCTGGCGGGCCTGTGCTCAAGGCAACAATGTTTCAATTATAGAAGCCATGGAGCTGAAGCAAATAAGAGGATTCCTTGCCTGACTAGGCCTTCGCTCAAAGCAATAAAGTTTCAATTATAGAAGATAAATAAACTCCCAAGACCTGCTTCCAGCCAGCCTTGCTGGAACCTTGAGTCAATGGGAGCTGTGGCCAGCCTGCAAACAGCCATTGGCCCCTCACCCAGGCTGCCCAGGCACCCCAGTAAGGACCCAAACCCTGAAGGGACTGTGGGCAGCTTGAAAACGGCCCTCAGCCCTTCACCCAGGCTGGCCACACACCAATGGGGTGAGGGTCCACACTGGGGGGGTTGGCCAGCCTGCAAATAGCCATCAGCCCCTCACCCAGGCTGGCCAGGCATGCCAGCAGGTGGACATCCCCTGAGGGGTCCTAGACTGCGAGAGGTCACTGGCCAGGCTGAGGGACCCCCTGAGTGCACAAATTTTTTGTGCACTGGGCCCCTAGTAATTTTATAATATTATGTGGTCCTTTGTTGACCAAAACACCATTATATAGCACATGACTGTATCTCTACAAAAGAGTTAAAATTTAACTGGCTCAATTAACAAAGTAATTTATTCCCAGGACACTGGTATAAATAATAAAGTAGTCAGTTAATAATTAGTGGAACTTAAGAGCTGGAAGTGATGAATGAAAGAGACAATCAAAGAGAGATCTACTAAACCACTGTCACCAGAAGGAGGGTGACATGGACATACCCAATGCTATATCATCTTAGCAGCAGCATCAGGGTTTTTACACAGTAGTGGCCAGAGGAAAATTAGTATAAGAAATACTATGACTATATCATGCCCCTTCTTTCTTCTCTAAGATTTTTAAAAATGATATAACAAATTTATTTATTTATTTATTTATTTATTTATTTATTTATTTATTTAATGTTAATCCTCACCTGAGGATATTTTTCAATTTATTTTTAGAAAGAGTGGAAGAAAGGGAAGAAGGGAAGGAGGAATATGCTAAGTGTCCAGTCGATGGTTTGGCCATTCAACCAATCAAAGCATAATATGCTAATGATATGCTAAGGACCCTCAACTGCTCATATATGATGCACACTGACCACCAAGGGGCAGACAGTTGAGTGGTCACCAGTCGCTATGAGGTGCACTAACCACCAGGGAGCAGATGCTCCAACCAGTAGGTTAGCTTGCTGCTGGAGTCCAGCTGATTGGGACTGAGCAAGATGGACCGGACATGCCCTGGAGCCCTCCTGCCGTCCCTCCCCAGTTGGCCAACCTCCTGTGTCCCTTCCCAACTCTGATCATGCACTGGTGGAGTCCCTCAGCCTGGCCTGTGCCCTTTCACAATCAGGGAACCCCCAGGGGATGTTGGAGAGCTGGTTTCAGCTCGATCCCACAAGCCAGGCCAAGGGACTCCCTCCCCCCACCCCCCTGAGTGCACAAATTCGTGCACTGGGTCTCTAGTATTACATAATATTCCTAACAATAATACCACAAAAAGAGGGAAAAGAGAATAAGGTTATATAGGAATACTATTTCTGTATCTCACTGGAATTAATACAAATCTGAAATAGATTCTGATAAGATGTTTAACTTAAAAATATATAGTAAAAAACCATTAAAGATCTTATAGGGCTGCATGAGGGAATGTTACGTTTTTTCAAAATTTTCAAAACAGTACATTTCATTTGACATTAGAGAAACATACTTTCCACTTTGCTCATACGTGATGGCTTTAGATTGTGTGTGTGTGTGTGTGTGTGTGTTTAAAAAAATATGTTTTATTACTACCAGCAGGAAAGACCTGCATGAGGTGTCAGGTTTGATGGGCTCAGGGTGTGTGTGGTTTGTGAGAAGATGATGATGATGATTGGGAAGCTTGAAGGAAAGGGGCTGGGTCTGGAGGCCAGCTCCGAGTGCTCTAAGCTCTGAGTGCTCTCCAGACAAACTTCTGGGAATGCTTAAAGGCATCATGACAAGCTAATGCCAAGCCACCAACAAGATTAAGAAATCTAGCTGCCCATCAGAGTTGAGGTCCAATTTCTTTATCATGTGGTCAAGGACACTGGAGTCCTTTTAGTTCTTTGTGAAGGCAGCCAGTTCTATTTCATAAAGGTTAGGAACTCCTTCTCGGAGAGTATGAAGCTGTTATTGTCCTTTCTAGCATACCTCTGGAAAACAGCAATCAGAGACTTGATGCACTGCTCAATCTCAGTAGGGATGGACATTTTTGCCATGTAAGAGTGGAGCAAAGCGCAGAGGCTGTGAGCAGGGAGCGGCACAGCAAGCTCTGGGCTGGATTGCTTTTTGATGGTCACCCATGCTGAGCAAGATCTGTCAGTCTTGAAAACACTCAAAGCTCAGAGATATTACATTTTACATCAGCTTAGAAGTGAGTGTTTCTTCCTTTGAAGTAGAAAGGTAAAGATGAAGCCATTTCTTATAAAAATGGATTTG
Organism: Murina feae; assembly: GCA_004026665.1. Taxonomy (NCBI): domain Eukaryota; kingdom Metazoa; phylum Chordata; class Mammalia; order Chiroptera; family Vespertilionidae; genus Murina; species Murina feae. The sequence goes on from PVJC01010173.1 coordinate 18,173, forward strand.
TTCACTACTTCATTTATGCTACAAAAATCAGATGATGGCAGCATGTTCTCTTTTGCTTGTTTTATCAGTAGTGGCAATCTTAGGATGCCAGAAACTTTGAAAGGAAGCCTTGTAGTTACTTTCTCCTTTGCATTTGCCAACAATGCACCCCCAACCCCATCTAAAGAAAGGAGTGTTGCTGAGTCCAGCTGACACCTCATATTAAAAGCCCAACAGGGAATGTTAATTTAATGCAAAAAAATGCAGTAAAAGAATACTAGAGAAACAAAGAGACATGAGAGAACAAGATCATACTTAGCACCCAGATCATGGTTACTACCATTTTCTAATAAAAGAAACCAGGACTCTCCAGTATTGCAGTAGGACACAAGTTGAGCTTATAGCTCCTTGTACTGCCAGAGCAAAGGGGAGGTATGCCAACGTGAAACAGAAGCCTCTTGAAGGAGATATCAATGATCAAAGCTGGAACAATGTGAGCTACAAGTAGCACTGGATTACAATGCTCTTTTGTTTTACTTAGACTGACATAACACAACACCACAGACTTAAACAACAGAAACTTATTTTCTCACAGTTGTGGATTATTAGATATTCAGGATCTGTGTATGTACACACCCTGGTGTCTCTCTGTATGACCTAATTTCTTCTTATGAAGACATAAATCAGAAGGTCACCAGATGTCCCGCTTTTGGCGGGACAGTCCTGATTTTTAACAGTTTGTCCCATGTCCCGCGGCATTTTAAAAAAGTCCCGATTACTCTTTGTAATATTTTAAGTAATAATAATAATAAAAAGAAAAACAAAAAAGAAAAAAAAAAGAAAAAAAAGACCCCCCCCCACCCCCGTCAATGGTGTACCGCTTTAAATCTGGTCACCTTAGATTAGAGCCCACCCTAGAGGCCTCATTTTAACTTAATGACTTTTTAAAGGCTCTGTCTCCAAATACAGTCAAATTCGGAGGAATTGGGGGATACAGCTTCAACATATGAATTTGGGGGACATAATTTTGTCCATAATAAATATAATCTATAAAATAAATATACGTAACCTGGCCGGCATGGCTCAGTGGTTGAGCAATGACCTATGAACCAGGAAGACGTAGTTTGATTCCTAGCTAGGGCCCAGGTTGTAGGCTCTATCTCCAGTGTGGGGTGTGCAGGAGGCAGTGGATCATGATTCTCTCTCATCAATGGTGTTCCTATCTCTCCCTTCATCTTTGAAATCAATAAAATATATATATATATATATATATATATATATATATATATATAAAATCAGCCCATACTGTAAATAAATGATTTAATAAATTAATAAATGGAGAAGAGACAAATCTCCTGTGCTAAAGAATTACAAATAAACGTTGTAAATACTCCACTTTAAGGAAGGGGAGCATGATGGTCCATTCCTTAAGTGTGGGCAATGCATAGTGACTTTATGCCAAAGGGTACAGAATATAAAGGAGGAAAATAGCAACTTTACACTGAAGCAGAGATTCCCAATGTGGGGCACACACCCCACAGTGGGGCAATTTGATTTTAAGAGGGGTAATTTGAGAATGAGCTATTAACAGTGAATTTT
>PVJC01010173.1:25107-44494 GCA_004026665.1 Murina feae
AAAAAAGAGAGAGAGAAAACTCCTGGACACAGACAACAGTGTGGCGATTGCCTGGGGGAAGGAGTGGTAGCGGGCAGTGAAGGAGGATCGAGGGAGGATAGACTGTGACGGAGAGATTTGACTTGGGTGGTGAACACACAATACAGTGTACAAACGATGTGTTGTGCAACTGAAACATGTATAATTTTAACCAGTTTCACCTCAATAAAGTCAATAAAAAGAAAAAAATCTCATTTGATTTGTGCTTTTGTAGTACAGGCCTTCTGTTTCGACCTAATATTTGATGGCTCATTTATTTTCTTTGGGGCAATGCCAAAACTCAAATGCCTGCAAAGGTCTGGAGGTATAGCATGAGGAGGGGCCTGGGGACTTGGTACACTTAGAGCTGATGTCCCATCCAAAGAAGGGAGAACTCATTCGCTCCAGCTGTTTGCCAGGTAAATATTTTAGTCTGGTATAGGCAAATCTTTTAATTTTTAAGACAAGTAAAAAAACAGAAACAAAACATGACTTTTGTAAAATCTCTTCTTAACTATTAGAGGCTGGTGACTAACTAGAAAAAATTTAAAACTCCATATAACATGCATTTTGTTCTGTATGTATAACATACTTCAATAGTATCTGAAAACAGACTAAAAGGCTCCATATGCATAATTAAATGTGTCTATAGGATGAATTCGTTCCACAGGCTGAAATAATTGCCAGATGGACAAAGCCTATGAAATATAACATGAGGATATCTAGGATATCTATATCTATATCTATATCTATCTATCTATCTATCTATCTATCTATCTATCTATATTTGACCCAAGTCAAATCTCTCTCTCTCTCTCTCTCTCTCTCTCTCTCTCTCTCTCTCTCTCTCTATATATATATATATATATATATATTTATATACACACACACATATATATGTATGTATATACACACATATATATAAAATAAGATATATTTATATAGATAGATAGATAAATGATAGATATAGATATAGATATAGATATAGATATAGATATAGATATAGATATAGATATAGATATACAAATAGAAAAATCGCAGCTAGAGCCCATCTAGGCTCTGGAGTGGCTAAACTCAGCTATCAACCTCAGGATGCAGATGTAACTAACCACTGCTGCAGCTATATATAGTCATCTTGACTTAAAGAAAACATGTGGTCATAGAAAACCTTGAGCACTGCCATGTTGTTAGCCTCACTAGTAATGTTCAAAAATTTTAAAACAGGGCTTCTACATGATCCAAGTTTTTTGTTTTTGTTTGTTTGTTTTTTTTGTATAAGAGAATCAGTGTGTGGATGGAAGAGTGAGACTGGAAGAAGCAAAACTAGTTAGAGTATTATAGTAATCCAATACGGAGGTACTGATGGCTTAGATAGTGCTGTGGTAGTGGAAAATAATGGTCAGTACATACTAATGTAAAAATGTATATTAATGAAGATTTGAAAAAGCATCACATTTGATGTTCTAAGTGACAAATGCATGAACTGTATTCCATTATGGATGGAGTGGTCATGCTTGGATTCACTTGGAAAATTTGCTCAGGGTCTTGAAATAGAATAGTCTTTGATGGATGGAGAGGAGAAGGAGTGAGGGGAAACAGAATGAAAAAAAATGCATGGGGACACAGAATTTTAAAAGGGTGCCCTGGGGAGTAGTAAATAGAACAATTTAACTTGAGTAAACATATTTTGTTTGTTTGTTTGTTTTAGGGTAAGGTGGAAGTTATTGCTGGTAAGATTGATGGCTGCCAAATTGTTAAAATTATTGCATCTGTAGATAGGTCTTTTTAATTTTATCCTTTGAGAAATGAGAAACTATCAATCCATTTGAAGAGAAAAAAATTAAATAAATCAAAGTGGTGATTTTGGAAAATTAATCTGGCAGCAGTGAACAGGAGTGATGAGGAGAGAGTCTAGAGGTAAGGAGGCCAACTATTATATTATCCAGTTACCAGAGTATTCCCCAAGCACATATGTCTGGTCCTAATATAAGTAAATAAATAAATAAATAGATAAATAAATAAATTCCCAATAAATGATTAGATTATAAAGTAGGCATGTGACAGGGAGAAGGGGAAATTTTTGCTATGAACATCCTATAGTGCTTGGGAAAGCCATGTAACAGTTTTGAGCCTCAATTAACTTATGAAATGTCACTATATTTTATCATTGTTGAGAGGAATAATGAGACAAATCATATAAAGTGAACCACAAAGTGCCTGACACATATATGCTCAAAAGGTAATTTCTCTTTCTTATTCTTTCTGCACTTGCTATTTAGATAAATGACCTCAAGTTAAAAGTTAGATATCAAAGCCTGATTTGAAAATTTCACAAGTACAAATATTTATTTAGAAATATATCAGAGTAGTTATTATAATAGGAGCTTTATTTTAAAAAGATAAAAAAAATAATGAGAAGAGGTACTTTGAGGGAGAAAGTTGAATTAGATTTTTAATATATCATCCCATTCAAGTACAGGATTCTTACCTATGGTCAGACTTGCTCAATTAGAATGAGAACCTTCTCCAGAAGCACTTATTGAAGACTTTACATTAGGTAGTTACCAAAGAAGAGATGAAAGAAAGAGTCAGAAAAGAATTTTTGCTTCTGACCAGCTGAAAACCTTTTCCTAACAATTGTTAATTTTCTGTAAGTTGATCTATTTTCCTGATTTATTATTTGTCTGATATTTGGTTAGGCATTTTCTTTATATTGTCTCATGTAATTCTTCTAATGACCTTCAACTATATTTTAATGATCTTATTTATGTATTTCAGAAAGACAAATTTCAGAGATGTTAAGTGATTTATTAGAATACACACAGTCAATAAAATGAAAAATCCTTAGAGGGTATAGAAATGAAAATCAACTAGCCAAACTAACATAGATTTGAATTCTGGCTCTGTCCTGTCATTTATTGGATATGTAAGCTTAGGCTGTAACTTCTTTGTATGACAGTTTAACCACTATTCTGTATATTTGAAACTAATACAAAATAATATTGAATGTAAAATATAATAGAAAAATAAAATTTAACAAAATAAAAACAATTAGACGAGAATGAAAGCATCTAGTTCAGTATTCGACACATTCTTAATTACATATTAGTTTCCTCCTTCTTTCATTTACTTGTTTATTATGAAAATTTTCATTTCTAAAAAAAGAGCTTATCCTATTGATAAAGTTCCTCTTCCAGGGCATACACTGTCTTGTGAGGAAATAAACATTTTAATGCATTTGTCACTTGGAACATTTACTGTTATCCTCTTTAAAATCATCATTATTTGAAAATACACCTCTCCCAAGAAGACATACAAACAGCCAATAGATATATGAAAAGATGTTTAAAATCACTTGGAATTAGGGAAATGCAAATTTAAACTACAATGAGATACCACCTCACACCTGTTAGAGTGGGCATTATCAACAAAACAAGCAAAAACAAGTGTTAGAGAGGTTATGGACAAAAAGGAACTTTCATTCACTGCTGGTGGGAATGTAGACTGGTACAGCCACTAAGGAAAGCAGTGTGGTCTATCCTCAAAAAATTAACAGTAGAGCTACTTATATGACCCAGCAATCCCTCTCCTGGTTATATACCCCAAAAACTTGAAAACATGTCTTCACAAAGATATATGCACCCCTATGTTCATTGCAGCATTATTCATGGAGGCCAAGACATGGAAATAACCAAAGTGTCCTGTGATAGAGGACTGGATAAAGAAGATGTGGTACATATACACAATGGAATACTACTCAGCCACAAGAAAGGATGAAATAGCACCATTTGCAACAACATGGATGGACCTTGAGAATATTATGCTAAGTGAAATAAGTCAGAAAAGGCTAAGAACCATATGATTTCACCCAAATGTGGTCTATAAAACTGAAACTCATGAACACAAACAGCAGTGTGGTGGTTGCCAGAGGGAAGGGGGAGGGGGGAGAAGAAAGTCCTAATATATGGTAACAGGAGAATATTTTGCCTTTGGGTGGTGGGCATGTGGTGCAATATACAGATCTTGTAACAGAAACTCACACCTGAAACCTCTATGTTCATGTTGACTGATGTCATCCCAATCACTTTAATTAATAAATATTTAAAGGAAAAAATGGTCATTAACATTTTTTCCATAAACAACATCTAAAAATTCTGTTTGTATTTTTTTGCTCTAAAATACAAGTGTTCAACATTTGACAAATTCATTATTATTAATTCAATTCCATTATCAGGAGTAGAAGCACATATTTCTTTCCAAGTACCTAACAAGTATAAATCCATCATATGGAACTGGATACAATTCCAAAACTAAATTGTAAATTGATAGGTCTGGAATGTGGATCTAAAAGAGGCTACAAAAATTAGCAAATTGCCCTAGATAGTTTGGCTCCATGGATAGAGCATCGGCCTGTGGACTGAAGGGTCCCAGGTTCAATTCTGGCCAAGGGTACATGCCTGGGTTGTGAGCTCAATCTCTGTTAGGGGTTGTGCAGAAGGCAGCTGATCAATGATTCTTTCTCATTGATGTTTATAACTCTCCCTCTCTCTTCCTCTCTGAAATCAATAAAAATATATTTTAAAAAATTATCAAATTATAGTGGTATTAGAGGTTAAAGCAGTGATAGGCTGCATATTTGAAACTTTACAAAATTTTTCAAAATTACTTTGTTTTGTGAATATGAATTATAGCATTATATAAACTTAGAACTAGGCCAATTAAAAAGTACTCAAACTCATTTTCCAGAGCTGACTTTTGTCTGCATACCACATCCATCCTTCCCGTTAGCAAGGTGTGAGTTTCTCTCCCCATCTGTGGATGTTTACTAACCCGAATTTGGGCACCAGTGATGGCACTGAGTAAAATGCAAGCTAGAAACAGACTCTTTGTTGCTGTTGTGCCTTAGTGGTACCTGATTTTCAGGCCGTTTGCTAAAAAAAAATCCTGTTTATATTTCCTTTATACACTGTGATGTGGACTTGAAATTTGAATTTTACAGTGCCTATCTGCTCCTCCCTGCCATAAGTCACTTACCTGGATTTGTTATCCTGTCTCTTTGCTCAATTCCTACTTTGGCATCTCCATCCTATCAGTAAAAGCCAAAGTTTCATTCAACTTATCATACATTTTTTTCTCCTTTCCTGCCACTTAACTTCTATCCCATTGCATTCTATGATTTTTGTTTTTAGCTGTCCACAGATACTTTTATAAGACTTTCTCACAATGTTTCTCATCCTTGTCATTTTTCCCACAAATGGTGTCCTAATTGCCTATATCTACTTCTTGACCTCCCAACATCCAACTCAAGCTTAACATCTGGTACAATGCCCTCCTCTCCAGACATTTCCTACCATCACCAAACTTTACCTATCCCTTGAATTATTATTTCAGGGCCCAGATGTCTAGTAAGGATAACCCAATAAATAAAATCTGGTTTAGGTATTGATGACTGATATAAGTTAAGATATAGTTCCCACCAAGAAATACAATAGCATTTTCCCTTGACTTTTCATGCTTGAACTCCAAATAAGTATGGCTGGCAAAGGAGCTATGTCATGACTTGGGATGATCTTTGAAACACCTTTCAGAACATATCATGCAGCAGATATCATGGCCATCAAATTTCTATATTGTTTCTAAGAAATTATCTCCTAAAGATATGTATTTACACACAGTTAAATAGTCTGGCACTCATTTTATCTAAAAACTAGAGGCCTGGTGCACAGATTCATGCACTGGTAGGATCCCTTGGCCTGGCCTGCAAGAGGTGGGGGGGATTGGGCCAAAACAGGCTCTCCTGAGGGGCCCTGGATTGAGAGAGGGCAGTTCTTGGGTGATGCACCCTGGAATCAGGCTCCTTCCTGTCTGCTTCCAAGTGTGTCACCCTAGAACCACAGCTGCCAAGTCACTGCAGCTCAACAGTTTCTGCATTGAGCATCTGCCCCCTGGTGGTCATTGCATGTCATAGCAACTGGTCAAACCGCCAGATGGCCACTTAGGCTTCTCTATATATAGACGTCTTAAATATATGTTGGATATAATTTTCTCTGTATAGTACAGTTATGATACTTCCCAAATGCAATTGTCATATTTGAATGGACTCTATTCACCAAAGATGAAAACTTAATATTCTGAAAGAAAATCAATGTAATATAAAATTAACCAAAAATTTAAAGGATTGAAGACTCTATTACAAGTAGAGAATAAAAAAATGAGTGTTTGTCAAGACAAATGTACGCCATAATGCAACCTTGCAAATTAGAACAAAAATATCTTGGAACTATTAACAATTTCAGCAGTTTAAAAATATGCAAAAACATCACCATCTTCTCTACACATACCCTCTGCTTCCATGTCAGAATCCAAACCCTCTCAACACTCCCTATGAAGATAATAGTACCAGGGTTCTATTTGCAGCAAATATACCTTTGTAGCAAATTTGCATAAAATACAAATAAATAAATGATGATAGAATCCTTTAAAATGAGCTCTTTGCTACATTCCTATGAAGTCTTTACCAGACAGCCCATCTTAGTCTGATTGGGCTGCTATAACAAAATACCAGAGATTGGATAACTTTTAAACAAGAGAACTTTTCACAGTTCTGGAGACTGGGAAGTCTAAGATCAAGGCACTGGCATATTTGTTATCAGAAAGGGCATCCTTTCTGATTCATAGACAGTACCTTCTAAATATAACCTCACATGGCAGAAGGGTCAAGAGATTTCTAGTGCCTCTTTTATAAGGGCACTAATCCCATGTATGAGGGCTCTGCCCTCAAGAACTAATCTTCTTCCAAGGGCTCTATCACCTTGGGGGTTAAAGTTTCAACATATGAATTTGGGGAGGGGGGAACACAAACATTCAGACCATAGCACAGTCCAATTGACAGTGAGTTCTTCCTGCCTTGAGCTCTATTTCTACTATCCTTCTGGCACCCATATCACAGTCTAATATGTATTGCAGAAGTTTATGTACATATTTTGGCCTTTGACTAAAGTGCATATTTCTTAATTGAAGATACTATAGTCTATCTTTGAATTCCTACTGCTTATTAGAGTCGGTAGGCCATCGATAAGCATTATCAGATCTAAAGCAATAACTCTACTCTTATTCCTGAATTCACCATTGATTCATTTGTTCAATAAGTATTTATTAAGCACCTTCATGTGCAAGGCACTCTCCTATTCAGAAGGCATACAGTGATTAAGAAGACATTATTATTGCTCTCACAGAGCTTATATTCACATTGGGGAGACAATAATAGCAATTAATTAGTTGATAAATTACTTCATTAAAATGTAAGAAGTGAAAAGAAAATATATCAGCAGTTGCCACAGGTTGGAGGAGTGACTGACTACAAAGAGTATGTACAGGGGGACTTTTAGGGTGAAAAAACGGTTTGGTTTGGTTTTGCATTTTAGGATGAAGAAGCTATACTGTATTTGGCTTGTAGATACATGTTTACATGTATTTATCAAAATCTATAGAACTCTACATTCCACAGAGTGAATTTTAATGTATACAAACTAAAGAAGTAAAATCAATCAATATGTTGGGGTATCTTGGGATAGAATGTAGACTGTGACAAATGAAACTATCTCTATCACAAAAGTATACATGTAGGTATTGTCTTACTCCTTCCAGTAAAAAAGCCTAGAAACAATAAAACTCTAATAGCAACAAGCAGTGCCCAGATCTTCATTTGTAAACATCATTCTCCAACAAAGGGCACCAAGGCTCCTTGGAGAAATGGCTGATACTAGAGCTGGAATGAGTAGTATATAAAGTGAGCCTGGAGCATATTATACAACCAGAAACTACAAAAGCATCCCCTTCCCCCAAAATGCACAATGATGGTGATATGTCACAAGGAAACTGGAACCAACTGAAAAGCTCCCAATGGTCAAATCTGGAATAATTTGGGGCAACATAATCAGTAAGTAGGATTGAATTATAACCCAAAGTATAAAATAAATACACATGAGTTCATACTGCTATTAATAAATTATTTAATAAATAAATGGGGGAGTGGAAAAATATTTCTTAACAAATAAATTCTAAATAATATGTGCATATGCTTCCACCACAGGGAAGATCAATCCTCCACCACCCACATTAGCATACGCTGGGCTTAGTGTCTCACTTCCAAAGAATAGAATAGGGAAAGAGAAACATAGTAACTACAAATAAACCTGGTGAACATTACATCAACCACGTGATGTAGGTTGACATCATCAATGATGTCATATGGATATTGTGTATACTCTGTTAGATGTCATAAGAAGGGTGCTTCATCTCCGTGGCGTTTTTCCTAGAAGAGCTCCCTAATGGAATGCTTAATGGGAGATAGGTGAAATCCAAATTAAGCCTAAAATTTTTTTTAGTAGCAATGTACCAATATTGGCTTCTTAGTTTTAACAAATGCACAATGGAAAAGTAACAGGTTCATAATGGAGGAAATTGGATGAAGGTTATATAGGAACTCTCTGTACTATCTTTGCAACTTTTAAAAAATCAATGCAAAATTATTTCTAAAAAGCTTAGGAAATGTAATAAGTGATTCAAAGGAGATATATATTATATATTACATTATATGTTATACTATATATATCTAATCTAATAAAAGAGTAATATGCAAATTGACCCTCACTCTGAGATACCTAAGCCATGCCCACCAGCCAAGCCATGTCCACCAGCCAACCAGAGAGGCTGTATGCAAATTAATGCAGCCAAGATGGAGGCCAGCAACCACAGAGCTAGAATAAGCAGGAGGCTTCCATTAGGCCAGCTGGGCCTCTGCTCAAAGCAACAATGTTTCAATTATAGAAGATAAATAAACCCCAGAACCTGATTCCAGCCAGCCTCACTGGGACGTTGGGTCAATGGGAGGTGTGGGCAGCCTGAGCTGGAATAAGCAGGAGGCTTGCCCCAGCGATGGAGGAAGCTAAGGTTCCTGTCTGCCTAGGCAGGCTGTAGCCGCCACTCACGGCAACAATGTTTCAATTATATAAGGTAAACAAACCTCAGTTACTTGCTTCCCGCCTTGGGCTCAAGGAAGCACTGAGAGCCTGGATTGTCAGGGGCAACCTGACCTGGGCTCTGGTTAAAGAAACAAATTTTCAACTTTAGAAGTTAAATAAATATTATCCAGACTCACTGTAAACAGCCATTAGCCCCTCACCCAGGCTGGCCAGGCATGCCAGCAGGTGGACATCCTATGAGGGGTCCCAGACTATGACAGGGCACAGGCCGGGCTGAGGGACCCCCCGAGTGCACAAATTTTTGTGTACCAGGTCCCTAGTATGTACTGTATATGGGTAAAAGTAGGTTTGCATTTGTGAGTAACCAAAACAGAGTTTATTCTTGTATTACTATTTATTAATTACTAGGGGCCCGGTGCACAAAAATTTGTCCACTCAAGAGGTCCCTCAGCCCAGTCGGTGCCCTCTCGCAGTCTGGGACCCTTCTGGGGTTGTCCACCTGCTGGCATGCCTGGCCAGCCTGGGTGAGGGGCTGATGGCTGTTTGCAAGCTGGCCAAGCCCCCCAGTGGGGACCCTCAGCCCATTGGGGTGTGGCCAGCCTGGGTGACGGGCTGAGGGCTGTTTTCAGGCTTTCAGCCTGCCCACAGCTCCCACTGACCCAACGTCCCAGCAAGGCTTGCTGGAAGCAGGTTTCTGGGGTTTATTTATCTTCTATAATTGATACACTGTTGCTTTAAGCCCAGGCCGAAGCAGGTAACGAAGCCTCCTGTTGGCTTCAGCTCCGTGGCTTCTATAATTGAAAGAATGTTGTCTTAGTAGATGCCTCCAGCCAGCCTAGGCAGACAGTCTCCTCCATTGCTGGTGCAATGGAAGCCTGCCGTTTGCTTCAGCTCCGTGTCTTCTATAATTGAAACAATGTTGCAACTATGTTGCCTGAGCCGGTAGAAGCCCAGTCAGCCTAGGCAGACAGTTTACTCCTGGTGCAATGGAAGCCCGCTATTTACTCTAGCTCCAGGCCTGCTGGCCTCCATCTTGGCTGGGTTAATTTGCATACAGCCGCTCTGATTGGCTGGTGGGCGTGGCTTAGGCATCCCGTAGAAACAGTCAATTTCAATATTACTCTTTTATTAGGTTGTATTGTTTATTTGTATAACTTTAAACCTACTTTTGCCCACCCCTGTGTGTGTGTGTGTGTGTGTGTGTGTGTTTGTATGTATATCCATTAAATCATTAAATTATTTGGGAGTCTGTTAAGACTATTGTACTTTTTTGTATTCAGCTTCTTAGAATTCATCTCCATCTTTCTGTTCATTTGCACCACACTCAGAATCATCTACCTACAAAAATGTTTTTATAATTCTACTTCTCTACTCAAAAACTTATTTTGCTTGCCCATTTCTGTTTTTTTTTTAAATTTATCTTTCTTAATTTCAGAGAGGAAGGGAAAGGGAGAGAGAGATTGAAACATCAATGATGAGAATCATTGATTGACTGCCTCCTGCACACCTCCCTCTGGGGACTGAGCTCGAATCTGGGGAGCAGGTCTATGTTGTCAGTTGGACATCCTTTGAGGGCTCCTGGACTGCAAGAGGGTACAGGCCAGACCAAGGGACCTCCCCTGCTCCCCAAGTGCACAAATTTCATGCACTGGGCCTCTAGTTATATAATAATCTCATATTATTTCTAGTTGTTGTTTGGATGAAATACCTTTTAACAAACCCTGCCTTTCTAGCCAGATTGCCAAACAAGTCTTCCATTCCTGGATTCCAATATTACATAGCAGAGCACTGGATTTACCAAGTAGCAGCACCTGACAATTTTTGTTTAATATATCTTTATGTATTTAAGCCAGGCATTATTGTTCATTTATAAGACAAAATCACTGGAAAACAAATTTCTTGTTTTTCTTTGAGAACATCAATAAACATTCTTATTCCACTATTTGCATTTCTATATTCATGAGATACATAACTGCATTTCATTTCAGTATCACTCACTATTTATGAGTGCACAAATAATAGGCACTCATTAATAATATGCACAAAATATTATTTGGTCATTCACGTAGTGGCCCTGAATTGACCTATTGTGTATGTATACTTTCAGAATTGATTAGAAAGAAGCCAATTGTCCCTAGGAATATTACCCAATACCTGGAATTATGGGGATTTTCCAGTTTGTTTATGGTTATAGTCAGCCATGAATGAAATTGGGTTATGGGGTCTTGTTTCTCTTGTAATCCCTAATGTTAACTACTCACTACTGCATTATCATTGTGAACTAGAGAGACAATGGAAAAGTTTGCTGCCTTGGGTGGGCAGCTCAGTGGGTTAGAGCATCATCCCAACATGCCAAGGATGTGGGTTTGATTCCACACATCTAAATTGCAGGTTCAATCCCCAATCAAGATGCATACATACGGAACCAATCAATGTTTCTCTCTCACACCCATGTTTCTTTCTCTGTCTCTGTCTCTCCCCCCTGCCCACTCTCTCAAAAATCAATAAACATATCCTCAGGAAAGGGGAAAAAAATCAACCAATGAATGCATAAATAAGTAGAATAACAAATAGATGTTTTTCTCTACCTCTCTCCCCTTCTGTCTCTCTAAAATCAATTTTAGAAAAGAGTTTGCTGAACATTGTGCAAGTCAGTCAAGTTTTTCCCACATTCTCTTTCTTCCAGGAAAATAGATGGCGTGAAACACTTCTAACCTGAAGTTTTAAGGCCAAGAAATATGTGAAACATATTCCAGATGGGAAAACAATCACAGGGGGCTAAGTGAATACTTTAAAATCACAGAGCCAATTAATAGTGATTCTAGGAGCAGTCTAATTCTCTTAAAGCAGTGCTTTATAAAAACTATGGAGTTCACCAATAACCCAGATAACCAAAATGATTTTGGTGGGACACTAGAAGATAATCAAACAGCCTGATGCAGAATACCCTGGCCAAATTTTCATAATGGAAAGATGTTCTTCTATGGGTTAAAATTTTGAAGGCAGATGTTTCTGAAAGAAATGGGGGCAATTACAAAACAAAAGAATCAAATTTGTCATGAAATTCACTTACATACCAGAAAAGCACTATTCTTGTACAATATCAACTATTGTACATAAGAATATGTTTATGCAACCATTAGAATTATAATAACATAAAAAACACATTTAATTGGATAAAACCAAATAGGCCATACTGTGTGTGTAAATCTAAACATCTATAATAGCCACCAAAAGTGGTCCAGATTAGAGTTTCAAAATGGAGCTCCTGATTACTTCAACTTGAGAATTAGGCTGTGTGATCTGATAGCTGCGATAAGCAATAGAAGAGGAATTCCAATAAAGAGAAATGTTACAAGAAGCAATAGATATAATCAAGATTCATAGAATTTGAACTTATGCTTAGCAAAGCTAGTTTTACTCTACAGTGATTTTGAAATAGGGGACGTGTGTTTTTCCTTAAATTAACAGAAATATGGATAGCCTCTAGGTAAGATGATATGTTTTGTCTGATTCACCCAAGCTGGCTGAAAACAGTCTCATGTTTTCTCACTGCGATTAGTCTTGAAGCTTATTTTGCTGTACCAATCCCTAGGAAGTGAAAGGTATAATCATTTTTTTTCACTTCTCAATTTCCCCCTACCATACTTTGTCCTTAGGGACCTTCATTCCCCAGCCCAGTGCCCAGCCAATTAATTTATACCACAAGTGAATTGAAATTAACATAATAAGTTCAAAACATACAAGGGCTATATCCTATCACAGATGGGAAAATAGTATTTTCCTTAAAATTTTAATGAGAATGATAAGTACTCAATCTTAGGTATAATTGGACAAAAGTACAGGTGACATACTTTATTATTCAAATGCTAGAATGTCAGTAGAAAAGTCTTTCTCTTACAAAGTAGCCTTTATCATCATTTTTTACTATGCCCAGATAAGAGGAACATTAATTTGAAGGCTAGAAATATATATATATATATTTGAGATACTTATTTTCTTGTTAAGTAGAATATATGCTGATTATATCTCAACAGATGTTTTCTTCTATTAGATGACAGGACTCTAAAGAAAATTCTACCTATGTTATAACTCTTAATAAATCTGGAAAGTAAGACATTTTATTGAAGAGATAACAGAGGCAGAAAAGGTTAAATAACTACATTCGTTTTCCATTGCTTTGAAAATAAATTACCAAAAACACAATGTTTTAAAACAACATAAATGCATTATCTCATAATTCCATTCTTCAAGTCTGGGTGGGCTTAGCTAGTTGCTCTGCTCTTGGTTTTACACGCCAGAATCAAGTTGTCATCTGGCCACAAAGGCTTAGGAGAAAATCCTCTCCCACCCTCATTCTAGTTGTTGGCAGCATTCAATTCTATGTAGCTGAAAAAATGAGGTCATGGCTTCCACACTGACTATTAAGGCTTGTCTTTACCTTCTAGAGACCACCTGCATTACCCTGTTGCATTACCCCCTTTCACTTTCAGAGCTAGCAATCGAGGGGTTAGTGCTCAAACTTCAAATCTCTCAGATGACCCCTTCTTCCTCATCTTTCCTGTCTTCAGTTTGAGAAAGTTTTTTTGCTTTTAAGTGTTCATTTAACTAGACTGGGCCCACCCAGATAATCCCAAATAATCTCCCCATGTTAAGGCCTGTACACTTAATGGTATATGCAAACTTTTGCCGTAAGGCATTATAATCACAAATTTTGGGATTAGGGTTTGGACATCTTTGGGGACTGTTGATATTTAGCCTACCATAGTGATCTACCAAAAACCAAATAGCTAGGAAATGATGTAGCAAGTAGTTTGTTAAAATCTACTGCTCTTCCCACCTAATGCATAGCTCTTTCCACTAAATTTTGCTACCGTGTCAGTCATTTTCTTTCCAGGTTAGTTAACAAAGGACCAGTAAGTTACCACAGCTATATTTGGCAGTAAATATTAAATCGAGAATAGGCAATGTTGCTAAAAATGGAAAAATTAAGAAATTTTATTAAGAATTCCAAGAAGCTAAGGGATTCTAAGTAATGTGTTGCTCCCAGGAAAAAACATCTTCCATTTTCAGTCAAAGGCTCATATTTTTAGTTACCTAAAGGTAGTAGGTAAAAGAAACTCCACTTCCTTTTAATAAGGTACCATATTTTCATGATATAACAAAATACAGACCAGAAAAATTATCTAAGAACAGCCAGGATGTAATGAGTGTCTTCCAAGCTGATTGCTAAGGTATTTTAATGAATTTGATCTGGTTGGTTTCTCTCACTGGATAAACACAGTAAAGAACTGTACTTTGGTTTTCACTTTGATTTTAATTCCATTGAAAGCTACACACACACAATCTCCAGAAGTCAGTCTCCCATTTTAAGCCTAGTACATTAGTCAAGAGATCTGAATCTAGTCTTAGATGTGCCAGTATCTGTGTGATTTCAGTCCAGTCACTTTAGCCCTCTGTGCCTCAGTTTCCCGGTCTTTGAATTAAAAAGGGCGAAAAAAGTCAATTGGTTTCCAATGATTATTATTTTTAAAACTTTTGATGCAAGGCCATAATAATAAATTGGGATCAATCCACCCCCAAATGTCAAATTGGTTAAGAAAAGAATTCTGGACTAAAAGCCAGCCAAAATGTTTATACCTGGAAGGAATGGAATTTAAAATATGTCACATCCCCTACAACTAAGCTCCTCAGCCGGCTACATAGTTTGGCCTATACTATAAGAAGGTAAAAATCTCAATAAACACAATAAAGTTCAAATTAATGATATTCAAAAACACACAATATTTTATTAATATAATTTTCCATGTGGAATAATTCTGACCCAATTTTGGGAATGAGTAAACTTAATTTAGCCATGTGTTTTTAAAGTGATTTACATGTGATGCGGTAGATGAAATCATCTTCCATTAAATGAGTCCTCTTAAGAAATAGCTATATTGCCCTGACCAGTTTGGCTCAGTGGATAGAACATCGGCCTGCAGACTGAAAGGTCTCAGGTTCAATTCCGGTCAAGGGCATGCACCTTGGTTGCGGGCACATGCCCAGTAGGAGGTGTGCAGGAGGCAGCCAATCGATGTTTCTCTCTCATTGATGTTTCTAACTCTCTAGCCCTCTTCCTTCATCTTTGTAAAAAAATCAATAAAATATATTAAAAAAAGAAATGTCTATATTTGGGGGAACCCTACATAAAGTTTACTCTCGAAGAATTAAACATATATTGTATTTGTCACCATTATCACTTATGTTGACCATATTCCTAAGGTAAATATCCCTCTCACTTTGTCTTCAAGGACTCAGCTTTCAAAGTTACATTGAGAGAAGACATAATGGTGAAAATTAAAAGAGGAATAAAATTCAATTATGGAAGAAGCAAGTTTCAGTAAATGGATAGGTCAGTGATAATTATTTTCAACTCTTTTTTCTCCCAGTGGTTATATTGTTTTTACCTCTACCAAAGAACTCTACTGTGCGGCTGGAATGGTCCCATGGATTGAATGTTTTTGTCTCCTCAAAATTCATATGACATGTGGAGATGGGCCTTTTGAGAGGTAATTAGGCCATGACTGAGATTAGTATCCTTATAAGAAAACACACAAAGTATTCTCTCTCTCTCTTTCTCTCTCTCCCTGTCTCTCTCTCTCTGTCTCTCTCTCTGTCTCTCTCTGTCTCTCTCTCTCTGTCTCTCTCTCTCTGTCTCTCTCTCTCTCTCTCTCTCTCTCTCTCTCTCTCTCTCTCTCTCTCTCTCTCTCTCTCTCTCTCTCTCTCTCTCTCTCTCTCTCTCTCTGTCTCTCTCTCTCTCTCTGTCTCTCTCTCTCTCATTCTCTCTCTCCCTCCCTCACTCCCTCCCTTCCCCCTCTCACTCTCACTCTTCCCTCCCCTTCCATCCCTCCCATGTAAGGACAAGAAGATGGCCATCTGCAAACTAAGAAGAGAGTTCTCACCAGCCATCCAATCTGCCAGCAGCTTGATTTTGAACATCCCTAACCCCAGAATTGTGAGAAATAATTATTTATAGTTTAAGCCAACTATTGTATGGTAAAGTTGTAGCAGCCTGAACTGACTACCACAGATGGGGATATGCCTGTAATGGGCAAAATCTTAATGATTAATGAAAGATGACACCATTTATAACACAGCTGGTGATTATGCTACTTTCATAAAAAAACAAAACTAAAATCCTTCTAGCCAATTACTCACAATCTGTGACGTTGTCCTCTGGTGACTCTTAATGCACTGCAGTTCTTTTTGTTTCCAACTTATATAGAAGATCAGCAGTGATACATTTGGTAATTTAAGAAGCCCATGAACTTGACTCTGAAGAGAACATTTTCAATATTTCTAAATGGATTTTAAAAAATCTCAATGACCCTGAACATACTTAGCCTTTACCCACTTGCAAATGACCTGACTATATCTCTTCTATATAAATGAGCTTACAGTTCAAGTTTGATACATTTTTCTCATTAATGAGATTAGAAAAGTTGATTTTATCTTCTATAAGCAGAAAAATCTTATTAAAGAGTACAACTGGAGTAAAGGCGAAAGTAAATAAAAAAGAAGCCAAAGAAGAAATAAAAAAGTTAATATTAAGACTTTAAATTAAAAACTTCTAACTTACATCCGCTAATAGAATATTCTGCATTTCAATGTACAGTACTTCACATTATCCAGGAAGAATTTTCTGTTCCTGAACATAGTGACCTCCTGTTTGTATTTCTTATAATAAAACACCCAAGGATTTCTACAAAAGCTACACTTGCAACTTATATTGATAGGAGCAATGGCCACCATATTTGGGATTATTAGGGAAGTTTAGTTACTTTACTGGATAGCATATAGGCATAGGGTTCTAATAATCAGGCCATTTTATAAAAAAAAAAAACCATAGCCCTAACCAGTTTGGCTCAGTGGATAGGGTGTCGGCCTGCCGACTAAAAGGTCCCAGGTTCGATTCCAGTCAAGGGCATGTACCGTGGTTTGGGGCACATCCCCAGTGGGGGGTGTGCAGGAGGCAGCTGATCAATGTTTATCTCTCATCGATGTTTCTGACTCTCTGTCCCTCTCCCTTCCTCTCTGTAAAAAAAATCAATAAAAATTCCTGAACTGTGCTAAACAAACAAACAAACAAACAAACAAAAAAACAACTATAATAGGCTTTGGGGATTGGCATAATCTATATATATAAAAGACTAAGTGACCAGCCCACCAGCCTGTAGGTATGATGCACACTGACCATCAGGAGGCAGATGCTCAATGCAGGAGCTGCTGAGCTGGGGTGACTTGGAAGCAGCAATTCTCAGGTGATGCCACCCCAGAACCAGAGAGGAAGGAGCCCAATTCCAGGGTGCATCACACAAGAACAGACCTCTCGCAATCCCCACAGGCCAGGCCAAGGGACTCCACCTGCTGGAGAGACACTGCTCACTCTACAGATGCCCTTTGAGCTGCCCCAGGTGCAGTAGGCCCGGGAGGGAGGTTAGATCCAGGGCGTGTCTGGCCTGTCTTTCCTAGTCCCGCCCCACCAGCCACCTATAATGTGCACAAATTTCCTTTCTATGTGCACAAACCTGTGCACCAGGGCACTAATAGTAACATAATTTTAGACAACTAAAACAGACATAGCACTGCATGGTTTCATATATTTTCCTTATACTTAACACCTCAAAGATATTTCACAATCTTGGTATCTTAGCCAAGGCTGATTTGGGAGCATAAATTTACCTACAGGACTCACAGACATGAAAATAATTTGTATGAAGATGGAAAAGAGATGCTAAAACAGGTTATACTATATTAATATCAAGTGAAGTTTTGGGGTGTTATTTATACTTTGCAATAGAGAATTTTATCTCAATTTGACTGGGCCACAAGATGTCCAGATTATTTGGTTAAACATTATTTCTGGGTGTGTCTGTAAGGGTGTTTCTGAATGAGATTAACATGTGACTTAATAGAATTAATAAAGCAGATTGCCTTCCCTCATGTGGGTAGGCCTCATCCATTCCACTGAAGGCCTAAATTAAACAAATGTCTGAGTAAGAAAGACTTTTCTCTCTGACTGTCTTTGAGTTGAGACATTGATCTTCTTCTGCCTTCAGACTTGGACTTAGATAAAATTTACACCATCAGCTCTATTTTTTTCTTAGGACTCTGGATTCAAATTGAAACTAAAACATTGGGACCTCGCAGGTTTGGTTCAGTGGATAGAGTGTCGGCCTGCAGACAGAAGGGTCCCAGATTCCATTCCTATGGAGGGCATGTACCTTGGACAGGGCACATGCAGGAGGCAACCAATTGATGTGTTTCTCTGACATCAATGTTTCTCTCTGTCTTTCCCTCTCTCTTCCACTCTCTCTAAAAATCAATGGAAAAATATCCTCAGGTGAGGATTCAAAAACAAACAAAACAAAAAACCCAGAAATGATACCATTGGCTTTCACAGACCTGGATTCCTCAGATTCCATACTTGAGTAAGCAAATTCTTATAATTATATATATATATATATATATATATATATATATATATATATATCCTTAACATTAATAAATGTCATATAGGACTGAAAAACCTGAAGGAATTCTTGGAGTCTTCCATTAAATATATTCTCTGCTAAGTCCATGATCAGTATAGTATTAGAATATACCATCAAAGAAATCAGCAGCATTTACTGGAGGCAACAGAAATGCCAAGCTGAAGACCCTAATTTGGAATGTCCTGAATAAGTAACTATCATCACTTGAGAATTGGCAATTACATTTTCAATCATGAGTCTGTGAAAATTTTCTTTCCAGCAAAAGCACCAAGAATTCATCTGACCGACTGCATCATTTTGCACTTGCATTATTCACAAAACACTTATATTTTCCATAGTGTCAGACTTCACTTTCATTTTTTAATGGTTGATAAAATTTAGGCCATCCTAGTAGCTCAGTGAATGTGTGGAAGAAAACTGGAGGCACCTCAATTTATCAACTGTTCAAGTTCTACTCCCACTCCCCAAATAAGACAAATATAGTCTGAAATTTTATGACTGAATCACTCATTAGCCTTTATATGCTCTCATTTTTTTTTCTGGAACATACTGGAAAATTTACTGACAAATTTACTGACAACTCTTGCCTTGAAATGGTCTTCCCTAAAATTACATATGCTTTATTTTTTTTAATTTATCTTTATTGTTCAGATTATTACAGTTGTTCCTCTTTTTTCCCCCATAGCTCCCCTCCTCCCATTTCCCACCCCAACCTCTGTCCTTGTCCCCCCACTGTCCTCATCCATAGGTGTACAATTATTGTCCACTCTCTTCACGCATCCCCAACACCCTTAACCCCCGAAAATTGTCAGTCCACTCCCTTTCTATGCCTCTGATTCTATTCTATTC
>PVJC01010174.1:0-44298 GCA_004026665.1 Murina feae
CCGCCGAGGGCCGAAAACAGTTTCCCTCTCGCTCCTGCTGCAACGGACGCTGCCTAAACGTTTACTCAGGTCCGTGAGTGCCGGCCGCCATGTTGGCTGGGCTAATTTGCATACAGCCGCTCTGATTGGCTGGTAGGCGTGGCTTACCCTGTCTCGGAGAAACGGTTAATTTTAATATTTCGCTTTTATTAGTTTAGATAGTATTCCATTGTGTAGATGTACCATAGTTTTCTAATCTACTCATCTGCTGATGGGCATTTAGGCTGTTTCTGAATCTTAGCTATGGTAAATTGTGCTGCTATGAACATAGGGGTGCATATATCCTTTCTGATTTGTGTTTCTGTTTTCTTGGGATCTATTCCTAGAGGTGGTATTACTGGGTCAAATGGCAGTTCCATTTTTAAATTTTTGAAGAAACGCCATACTGTTTTCCACAGTGGCTGCACCAGTCTGCATTCCCACCAGTAGTGAAGGAGGGTTCCTTTTTCTTCGCATCCTCTCCAGCACTTGTCATTTATTGATTTGTTGATAGCCATTCTGACAGGTGTGAGTGTTATCTCATTGTTGTTTTGATTTGCATCTCTCTGATGATTAGTGACTTTGAGCATGTTTGCATGTGTCTCTTGGCCTTCCTTATGTCCTCTTTCGAAAAGTGTCTATTCAGGTCATTTGCCCATTTTTTGATTGGGTTGTTTACCTTCCTTCTATTAAGTTGAATGAGTTCCCTGTAAATGTTGGAGATTAAACCCTTATCATAGATAACATTGGCAAATATGTTCTCCCATGCAGTGGGCTTTCTTGTTGTTTTGTTGATGGTTTCTTTTGCTGTGCAGAAGCTTTTTATTTTGATTTAGTCCCATTTGTTTATTTTCTCCATAGTCTCTCTTGCCCTAGGATCTGTGTCTGCAAAGATATTGCGATGACATCTAATCTAATAAAGGGTAATATTAAAATTGACCATCTCTACGGGACGCCTAAACCACGCCCACCAGCCAATCAGAGTGGCTGTATGAAAATTAATCCAGCCAAGATGGAGGCCGGCAGTCACAGAGCTGGAGTAAGCAGGAGGCTTCTGTTGCACCAAGAGTAAACTGTCTGCTGGCCAGCTGGGCTTCTCCCGGCTCCAGGCAACATTGTTGCAACATTGTTTCAGTTATAGAAGCCACGGAGCTAAAGCAAACAGCAGGCTTCCATTGCACCAGCAATGGAGGAAACTTCCTGCCTAGAATCTAAGGCAACATTCTTTCAATTAAAGAAGCCACAGAGCTGAAGCCAACAGGAGGCTTTGTTACCTGCCTAGACCTTGGCTTAAAGGAACAGTGTATCAATTATGGAAGATAAATAGACCCCAGAAACCTGCTTCCAGCCAGCCTTGCTGGGACGTTGAGTCAATGGGAGCTGTGGGCAGCCTGAAAGCCTAAAAACAGCCCTCAAGCATGCACCCAAGCTGGCCACACCCCAGTGGGGTGATGGACCCCACTGGGGGCTTGGCCAGGCTGCAAACAGCCATCAGCCCCTCACCCAGGCTGCCCAGGCACCCCAGTAGGGACCCAAAACTTGAAGGGGCTGTGGGCAGCCTGAAAATGGCCCTCAGCCCATCACCCAGGCTGACCAGGCACGCCAGCAGGTGGACATCCCCAGAGGGGTCCCAGACTGCGAGAGGGCACAGGCCGGGCTGAAGGACCTCCCGAGTGCACAAATTTTTGTGCGCCGGGCCCCTAGTATGTCTATAATTCTGCTGCCTATGGAGTCTTGTAGGATTTTTATGGTTTCTCATCTTATATGCAAGTCCTTTAGCCATTTTGAGTTTGTTTTTGTGTATGGTGTAAGTTGGTAATCTGGTTTCATTTTTTTGCATGTTTCTGACCAAATTTCCCAGCACCACTTATTAAAGAGGCTGTTTTGACTCTATTGTATGAGCACTGGTGCATTTTAAACAGTAAAGAACCTCATTCAACCATCTCTGGGATGGTGAGTAACTCTGCCATTGAATGCCCCATTCTGTATAATTTAATAATAAACATAATAAAGGTTTACTGGCATCTGAAAGTAAATGGCTTAAGGGCTTTTATTCATTTTCATTTTATTTTTGAAGTATTTCTAGCCTACAGGCCAGAATAGAAAAAAATTATAGCCTCCTCTGTCCCTGCCACCAAAATTAAACTTGTTAACTTTTAACCATATTTGCTTCAACCTTTACATCTATCCATCTGTCTACCTAAGCCCCTCTCATCTTTCCCCTTCTTCCACAGGAGTAGACCATATTGTAGAGTCTTCGTGTATCATTCCCATGAACGAGTGGGAGGAGAAGCAGGTGGAAGAGGAGGAACAGGAAGAAAAGAGAGGCGATGATGCAACAGGAGAAAGAGAAGGAAATAGAGAAGTAGATGTTTTAGTATTTTCCAAATTTATTGCAAAGCGTATATATTAATTTTGTGTTTAAAAAATCACTTTTAAAATAAAAATTAAAACTAATATTGCCTTCTATTTCAAGGAGTGCAGATGGAAACTATTTTTGAAAGATTGTTTTCTGTCACAGTTAGGAATAGGCATAAATATATAAATAAATAGGACCTTGACTTAAACTTCACACCTTAGTAAAAATTTGACTAACTCAAAATAGCTCACAGATCTAAATATAAAATTCAAAACCATAAAACTTTTAGATAAAACACATGAGGAAAAACTCCAAGGCTTGGAATTAGGTAGAGTTCTTAGACATGACACCAAAGAAGAAGGGGGGAAAAATCAGTAAATTGGACTTAATCAAAACTAAAAACTGGCTCTGAGAAAGATTCTGTTAAGAGGATGAAAAGACAAACCACTGACTGGGGGGAAAATACCCATAAATCATATACCTGTCAAAGGACTGGTATCCAAAACATATAAAGATGTCTCTAACATCGGCAGCAAATAAACAGTCCAACTAGAATTTAGACAAAAGACATAAACAGATCTTTTACCAGCCAGTATATGAATGCACGTAACCACCTGAAAAGAGTGTCAGTATCTCCAGCCATAAGGGAGATGCAAGTGCAAGTGACCAGGAGATCCCTTTACAAACCTGCTAGGGTGACTAAGATAAAAATACTGATGATATCATCAAGTGTTGGGGAAGATACAGAGCAACTCTGTTCTCTTACTACTTTTTATGGTTCTGAAACTATTTCAGAATTGAAAGTGATTTTATAAAAAGTAGTGAGAGAAAAAATCTTACTGCAGGATTGATCAGGGGAAGGGAGACAAGAAAGCAGAGTCAATGAGTGAAGATCACTCTGGAAAATTATCTGACTGGTTATCTTCATAGAGCATGGCCCTCAACAGTGGGACCTGGGCAGGCAAATCCCGAGAGGAGGAGTAGCAGCCTGTGCCAGTACAATAAGAATAGGAACTCCAAATTTTTAGGGTTGACACTAACTCAGAATTCAAGTTGTATGACCGTAAGAAAGAAATCTGTGCCACCTTTTGCCTCTGAAAACAGCAAAACCATAGCATCCACTTCGAGGGGTCATTTTAAAGACTAAGTGGAAAACACTGTTCATATAACATTCTAAATATTCAATCCATTTTTAACTTTTTAATTGTTATTATACTTGCCTAATTTTGCCTAGAATTTAAGGTATCGAAGTATCTTAATTCATATTATTTTCTCTTCTACCCATTTTCAGAAACTACTTCTCATTATATCTTTTTAAAATTTATCTTTATTGATGAAAATATTACAGATGTTCTCATTTTTTCCCCATTGACTCCCTCTATCCCGCACCCATTTCCCCACCCCACCCCACCCCCAGGCCTTCACCACTCAATTGTCTGTGTCCATGGGTTATGCATATATGCATATAAGTTTTTTGCTTAATCTTTCCCCATCCACCCACCCACCCCTGCCTTCCCTCTGAGATTCGTCAGTCTGTTCTGTCATTTGTGTCTCTGGATCCATTTTGTTCATCAGTTTATCTTGTTCATTAGATTACACATATGAGAGAGATCATGTGATACATGTCTTTCTCTGACTGGCTTGTTTCACTTACCCAAGATGATTACACTGTAAGGAAATAGATGAGATGATTGTGTACTGACTTCTCCTGTAAAGGTAAACTTTTCATGGTCCTGCAAGGAGTCACTCTTCTTATTAACGAAGAATATGCCTTTCCCTCTCCCCCAAAAGCCCCAAACCCTTAGGAACCATTAAGCATGATTTAAGTTGTCAGTGGATTAATTCAAACTTTTCACCAATAAATTATTCACATTTTTCCTGTAATAATGACTAATGGAATATGTAGGAAGTGTGGGGTATATTAACATTTCCATGGTTATTTTTATCAGAACACTGAAAGCACATGTTCTAAAACATTTATCAGTGGACTACATTAAAATTGGTAGCATACAAAAGAAACGAGGAGAATTATCTAAAACCCTGAAGTACAGAATGCTGTGGTTATGACTTTAATTAATATAATGCTTTACAAGAGGAAGTCTGACACACATGCCTGATATTGTAGAAACTGCAGTTATGTGTTTATTAAAATAACATTAAAAGGCCTGAGTCCACAATATGCTGGGCCACACCGATTTAAACTTTTGATCTGTGACCTGGGAAGACCACCTTCTGATTGACAGGTGCACTGAAATACGCAGAGAATGGGAAAAGGCAGCAGTGTACTGTCATGGTTCTCTCTTCCTCATGCTTTGTAGGGGCTGTGCACACTCTCCTAAGAGGTCGGTGAGCAGATAAGTATAGCAGTGTGGCCAAGCCGACATGGGAATACCTACATTGTGAGGGAGAAGGGGGTACCTGTCCCGCGTGGCCCAGAGGCTGCCAGTGGTGGCAGACCACAGGCATGTACCGCCCAGTGTGTCCCAGCCTGAGGCAAATGCACATCAACATGTCAGAGCATACGAAACAGAAGAGAATGGGAAGACATTCCACTCCAAACTCATGGACCCTCACCAGTTGATTTGAAGACGTAAGTGGGCCCCACGGTTTGATGTCGAGTGGAAACTAAAATATATTGTTCCTGTGTTGTTTTTTTACGTCAATCAGTTTATTCTAATCTGAATATCAGACTCATCCATTGGATAGTTTGGTCTCTTCTGCCTTGAACGTACTAACCCATCGGCCTGTTTTCATCCAACAGTCAAAGCACAAATACTGATTGTGGTGTGGGTTTTGTCTTTGCCTTTTAAAAAAAATACACCCCGAAATGTAGCTGAAAGAAATGTTATCTTTTCCTTAGGTCAGATGGAGCTGTGTTGCTCTTTTGAAAGCCTGTTAAGCAAGACTCATTTGCTCTCTGCTTCCTGAGGTTCTGTGTTGGGTAACAGAAAGCCTAGGCCTCAGACCTGGATTGTGTTCAGGAAAGGGTTTCGGGGAGGCTGTGGTTTCGGGGAACTGCTTGAAAGCTGTGGTGTAATTTTATGTGTCCACTTGTCTAGCTATAATGCCCAGTTGTTTAAGCACGAATGCAGATGTTGCCGTGAGGGTATTTTTTAGGTGCGATTGAAGTAGATTGCCCGCCATAATGTGGGTGGGCCTCATCCAATGAGTTGAATGAAGGCTTTAAGAGAAATGACTGAGGTTTCCCAAGGAAGAAGGAATTCTGGGGACTGCAGCATCCACTCTTCAGCCTCCAGCCTTCTGGATTTCAGACTTGTCAGCCCCCACAGACCTCCTAAAATAGTGAGAGTCAATTCCTTAAAACCAATCTATCCCCCTCTCACTCCCTTCTTCCCTTCCCTTCTTTCTTCCCTCCCTCTCTTTCCCTCTCCCTTTCCCTCTCTCCAGATATAGAGATAGAGACAGATACATACAAAAGAGAGCAGAAATTCACTGTAGTTCAGGAATACCACCACTTAAAAATATTTTCTCTGTCATTTACTTTTCTAAGCATAGAAACATATGGAAACATTTTACTCAAATGACATCATCCGGGATATATAAGATTTCAAAACTTTTGAATTTTGTCTTTGTCCTTTAATATGTTAAAGCGATCATTTTACCATAGCCTAAAATATTTTAATGTGAATTTTTTCCAGCAGTTACCAAAAAAATCCATCACATAATCAAGCCATACTCTGTTTAACTCTTCGACTACTTCTGGGCTTTTATGAAAAATGAGTTCATTTTATTCTTTAAATACACAGCCCTCTCTTCTGGTATTAGATACCAGCAGGGCTCTGCCTCTGGCATCGGAGGTCTCTGCCAGTCAGAATCAAAAGTATCACCTCTAAACTCAGCAAGTTGTGTACATTAAACGTATATGTATATGTATATGTATATGTATATGTATATGTACACACACACACACTTGTATTTTGCACTTGGTTCCATTTGGAGTAGGCTAGAGCTCGTTATAAATAAATAGCATGTTGCCAATTCATTTTCAGCCAAGGTGAGTCTGACCTGGCATCAAAAAATGTCACTATTCTGGAGATAACCACGAAGATCTGTGCCCACCTTAGAGATCTTTGGGCAGCATGCTCCTAGGTCACATCACGATTAAGAGCACACATTTGTGTTCAGGTAACAGGAAATGTTTGTGACTTGTCCAAAACTAGTTCAGTCCAATACAATCCTTATAAGAGTAAAACACAAAACAAAACAACAAGAAAGAGAACAGAAGGAGGGGAAAGCGTTGTGAAAGGGCCGCAGCGCCTGTGTGGACTCAGCAGGAGATGTTCCGCGTTCTGCTTTCACTCATTCACACTCCTAACTGTGAGATAAAACTAAATGTGCGCTCATGAGTGGTGAGCAGAATGGATGTTCTTAGAGAACAAAGAAACACATGGTAGCATGGCGAACCATGTTAGCATCTCTCCCAAGCACCATTGTCTGGGGAGTTTCGCCCGGCTTTCCCACCGCTGCAGATTTCACTCTCCATCCATTATCGTGATGTAAGGCCTGGCCCCAGTCCCCAGGGCCAGCGCACACCCCCAGCAGCTGGATTTCTCTGAGATGGGTAAGTGGCATTCTCCGCAGTTATTCTTCTCAGGTTCTAGGTGGGGGAAACCACAGTACTGTGAAATGGTGATGATAATAGCAAGAATTAACTTGTGGGTTTGGTTAGATGTTATTTTAGCAATGCCTTCATGGCAGTGGTTCTCAACCTTCTGGCCCTTTAAATACAGCTCCTCATGTGGTGACCCCCAACCATAAAATTATTTTCATTGCTCCTTCATCACTGTCATGTTGCTACTGTTATGAATCGTAATGTAAATACCTGATATGCAGGATGGTCTTAGGCGACCCCTGTGAAAGGGTCGTTCAACTGCCAAAGGGGTCATGACCCACAGGTTGAGAACTGCTGGACAGCATCTGATTAGTGTTTCACTAGTACAGATAGATAGTCGTGGTCTTTAAGAAATTGATTTTTAGGTCTCCAATTATTTTAATATATTTTATATTTTTATTTATTTTTTTGCCATAGTCTATAGTGAATTTTTTGCTTATGAAAGCTGGGTTTTGTTTTTAAGACTAAATCTGACCTTCCTACCTAAATATTTCTGGAAGACTTACATAAGATATGTTTGTGGCCTTTAGTGTATCTGTAAATTAAAAGAAGATTGAAAGGACTTTTCCTCCTAGATGCTGAAAGAGTAAAACTTTTTGTATGTATCAAGCTAACTATATCACAATAAACTTATATTAAACTGAATTTTTAAAAGTAAATGAAGTTGCTAAATTACAGAGAAATAAAACAATGTGGTAAGATTTAAATTTTTAAAAAAATAGATAGGAAGAGGATTCAAATCAAGACATTTATAAGTGTATTCTGTTCCTTTATTTATGTATTCATTCAGTCGCTTAGAGATTTTATTTCTCATCTGTCATATCCTAGACACAGTTCTGCATACTGGAGATAGAACAGTAAACAAAATGCACAAAAAGTTATAATAAAGAATACTTCATGGGTACTTGAGATGATACAGTGCCACAAAACCATAATGAGAAATTGCAAATTTAAATAAATATTTAGCATTATTTAATAACAGTACCTTACTTATGAGATAAATGGTTAGAAATCGAATTGCATGAAACTTGAAAATTAAACTGGTAAATTACCTGCAGATTCTTAGTAAATGGAAGGTAAGCAATTGAGGGGAATGGCATGGTATGAAAGCCACCCTCATAACTTAGCAAGAACATGCTTTGTCCAATAAATAACATGCCTTGGCTTTACAATGCTCATGATTCCTGAAGAAGGGACACGTGTACCGCAGAATTAGAACGCAGCCCCAGTTTCTGCAGGGCAGTGAAAGAAGATAAATGATTGTCTTGAACAACAGGGTTTTAGATGTGAAAGACAGTACGAGAGAGTGACCATTTTACAATACCCCATAGTCTAGATAACACTTGAAAAAGATCAAAATAGTAAACTAGCCCAAATGCCCAACTAAAATTCTAAGATTGTCTGTTCGGTGATGATGTCATACCATCATGCAATGTTCTTAATCATTTTTATTACATTATGAATAAATGTTAAGCTGCTGTGTTAATTTTTGTTTAAATGAAGGGATTTTTTTTTAAGACCAGCAGTTATAGAAAGAGCTGCAGATCAAGAAACTAAGGCTCCTGTAAAATCTGTATCTCCAAGCTCTCCTGAGCCTCAGATTTATATTTAAAACACCCACCAGTCATCTCCCGGGAGCCCCTTGGGCACCTCTGACTTAACATGTCCTCAGCTGAACTCTGTATCTTGTTCAGTATCCCGTGTCCACCCTCAAGTAACACTTCCACCATCCATTCAGACTGGCAAGCTACAATCTCTCTCTCTCTCTCTCTCTCTCTCTCTCTCTCTCTCTCTCTCTCTCTCTCTCTCTCACACACACACACACACACACACACACACACACATCCCTACCATGTGCTTTGGTGATCTCTCCTCTCCATCACCAGGTCCTCAGAGTCAGAATAGCAGATCTTGGCTGATCTTCTGGACTCTGGTCTCTCACCTTCCACTCCAAAGTGTTGTCTAAGTCATTTTCCAAAAACACAAAGCTAATCATAGATACCTTGCTCTAGTATTTTTTTTTCTTACTTCCTTCTGCCTACACACTCCTGTAAGTAAAATATTATCTCACACATACACATTCATTTATAAATTGTGGGAGCCCCTTACACATCCAGTGTGGTTCAGGGTTCCTGTTCAGGGTTCGAGTTCTGAAGGAGGCTGCACACAAAATGAAGAGAGAGTAGAAGAGAATTAATTTGGAAACTGGGGGACCAGGCGTGGAGCCTACCTCTAGTGGTTTAGACTGCCCACGGGTGCCTGGGTCTCACCAGCCTTTTACTGAGTGTCTGAGAAAACAACCATATCCTTAGGCAGGAAATTCCAAGCAAGAATTTACATGTAATTAACAGGTGGGGATTTGCTGTAATTAACAATGTTTCAACTTAAACAATAGGTGCATAGCTCTGACCTTTCAGAGCAACCAAGGTTGATTGAAAACAATCAGTTTCCAGCATCAAAACAATCAGTTTCCAGCAATAAATGATATAGACAACTGCATTAATATATTGTAGGCATAAAAATATACCATAAAAACTAAAACTGTAAAGGGTATATTAAAGATGAAATACACACTTTTATATTCTGCTAGAGGCCTGGTGCACAAATTCATGCACCGGTGGGGTCCCTCGGCCTGGCCTGCAGGATCGGGCCAAAACTGGCTCTCTATCATCCCCTGAGGGATCCTGGATTGTGAGAAGGCACGGGCCAGGCCAAGGGAAACCATTGCACAATCAGGGCCAGGGAGGGACATAGGAGGTTGGCCAGCCAGGAAGGGACCAAGGGAGGGCTCCAGGGTGTGTCCATCCCATCTTGCTCAGTCCCAGTAGGCCAGACCCCAGCAACAAGCTAACCTACCAGTTGGAGCATCTGCCCCCTGGTGGTCAGTGCACATCATAGTGAGTGGTTGAGTGGCCTTAGCATATCATTAGCATATTATGCTTCGAATGGTTGAACAGACAACTGGATGACTGGACACTTAGCATATTAGGCTTTTATTCCATAGGATTTATTTTTTTATATATTTTTATGGACTTCAGAGAGGAATGGAATGGGAAAGAGAGATAGAAACATCAGTGAAGAGAGGGAATCACTGATCAGCTGCCTCCTGTATGCCCCATCTTGATAAATGCTGTCATATCTTGGTAATGAACATTTCCATCTCAGTCTGCATGGCATTACAATGCATTCATAAGTGGCTCACTGCAGCATGTCTGTTGAGGCTATGAGTTATACTCAGGCAGTACCACAGGTTAGCAAGCACTCTGAGCTAAAAATAAATCAGATAAAATGAAAAGTATTTGAGCACACAGTTTAAAATATGAATTGATAAACTCTGTCTCCCCTTTTCAATAACTCATCTTAGATATTTGTGGAAGTGTGTGATTGAAGTCTCAGAATACTAGTTTTAGGCAAATACTGATGTTCTGTAAAAATATTTATCTGGGAACAGTTTTATGAGAGGTACATGTTTTTAAAAGGATGTCACTGATGGGTGTGGGCAGAGACAACATAAAATTGTTGAGATCAAAAGCATGATTCTGTGCCCAGCAACACATTATATTAGTCTATATCCATATTGCATGTTAGAGCTAACAGCATTCATCAATGCTTTTACCTCTTTTAGATACATGAGGTGTTGGGGGATGTCAGAAGCAAGTTTATTGGACAGAATCTCTGCTCTTTAGAAAAGGAATCCAAAAAGCTTATAGAAAAACATGATTTTATTCCTTCACACTGATACAAGTGCTTTTTCCCCTCTGTTTGTGGACAGATTTTTACTCATTAGATTACATTTCAACATTCCCTTGAAGACAAGAAAATTCTTTGTCAAAAGCATAATTAAGACAATTATGAGGGGAAACATGGGATACTTGGATCTCACTGAAATATTTCATTCTTCATAGACACATTTTCACTCCTCAAGTGGAAGATGACCACCACCGTCAGCCAAATCAGCAAATGTTCTTGTTTTGATGAAACCTTACTTATTAATGGTTGCTGTGTCCCCAGAGTAGACTCAAGATGGAAGACGCTTCCTGGCGGTGTCACAGAAGAGTTCAGATGATCAATGGCTGGAGCTGACTGACCTTGGCTGAAGCATTCGTTGACCTTGAAAGGCAGCGAGATGGCAGTTTTCACTGTTAAATGTCTCTCTACATTACATTCTACAATAACGACGATGGCAATGCTTCTCCAAAGACTCCACATACCACTGAGTACCGTCCTCCAACTGGTATTCTGTGCCCATTCCCTCCGCTAACTGGACTGCTTCTGATTTGCCTTTGCCCCTCACCCCCTATGTCAAATGGATCCCTGTGGTAGCCATTGCTGATCCCCCAGGTTTCTACTTTCCCATTCCTTCTGAGTACATACCCCTTAACGTTAGGTAATGACCATGTGACTCCCTTCGGCCAGCGAAAGGTGAGAAGTGGTCTGCGTCGTTTCTAGGCGAAGTGTTTAAGGTTTGGTGTGCAGTTTCCCACACTCTTCCAGCGTGGTGCTCACGGAGAGGTCAGAGGAGTGAAGCAGGCTAAAACGATGAGTCCCCATAGGAGCTGTCCCGGAGACTTGGCATGAGCAGGAAGTTAACTTGTGTTGCATGAAGCCACTGAGGCTTTGATGGTGTTTCCGACAGCAGCATAATCTAGCCTACCCTACTCTCAGGAGCGCAATTCACACTGATCCCCATTTATGCAGCAGCACGCAGCTGCAGATGTGGGTGCTGTACCAGTAAGTTGTTTTTATGAATTGGCTCCTGTCACTGTTGAAGGCAATGTCTCACAGCAATAAGTGGGAGCAGTAGGAAGGCAGCAGGGATAATCATACCGTGTGTCCCACATCCTTTTCAAGTCCCCGCAACAGCACTGAGGGTGCCCAAGGCAAACAGCCATCTTGATTTATCACCAAGGAAGTACCAGTTTTATGGGAGGAGGGAGGGGTTTAATTTAGGGCTCACTGGGACTCCTAGGCTAGTGGAAATTTAGTGGAAATGCCTAGCAAGGAATTGGTAATGCAGAAGTGGGGGCTTGGAAACAGGTTGAGGATGTAGGTATAGATTCAGAAATAATCACACACTTCAAAATTAGACATAAGACGTAAATAAATTTCCAAGGGAAATGGCAGAAACTGAGGAGAATAAAAAGCCAAGAAATTAGTCTTAGGAAACATTCATACTTGGATGGGGGGATGGAGTGGGGAGGTACCAAGAGAGGAGAATGGAGGAAGGGAGAGAGGAGAAGGATGGTGACAATACCATCCATTTTGAGAGCTAAAAATACCACGTCTTCATTAATAAATTCATCTAGATTTCAAGGTTTTTTAATGAGGATAAAAAACGTACTACCCCTTAATCCATTTACTCTCAGATATTAAAATAGATTACCCATCTGACAGGCAGCTGGACATCTGTAATAGAGAGCAAAATTATTTTTAATTTGATGTTCCAGAAATCATTTATCAAGATTTAAAGTTTTGCAGATGAAACAGGGTAACTTTTTTAAAAAAATATTTCAAAGTTTTTTTAATAAATATATTTTGGGATAGATTTTCTTTGTGCTGTTTTGTGGGATTTCCCTGGTTAAACCTAAAAGTTACCTTTATGGTCACAGATCCAGTGCTGTATGCTAACAGAAGAACTGGTTGACAAAAGTAACAGATTAAAAAAAAAAAAACTCTTTAAAAATGTCCAAATGGAAATAGCCATCCGGCAGTGCTGAGAAATAGAGGGAGGCGCTCCAGCTTCAGGAGGTGTTCACGGGTTCGTACACAGAGGGCTTTTCCAAGGCGCTTCCACTACTGGAAGTTCCCTCGTGGCACAGACCCCCTAGTTCACTGGGAAATGCGTTCCTCCAACACCTGCCGGTGCGTTCATCCTTTTTCATCAAATTCTCCATTGCCTCAGAGGCCAAGTTCCCCCAGGGCTGAGAGCAGTCAGGGCAGCCCTTGCCTCTCCATCACCAAGGCCCACTGCAGGTCCCTGCCTGACCTCCCAGCAAGAAGGTTCTTGCTGGAAACAGAACTTGTAAACGTGTATGATTTGCTCTGCGTTACAGTCGTTCAGTTACTCCCCATCCGTATTCTACACATCTGGCCGCGCCAGGCACTCGGGGCGGGCACTCGGGAGCGGGGCGCAGTGGTCCTCCTCGGGCTGGCTGCCCTTACCCTGGGTCATCCCACACCCGCGCTCCCCCTGCAGGTACCCGGAGATTTGTTCCAGCTTTCCTCCCGTGAGGGTGACCCCAACAATTACCTAACATTTCCTAAGCCCCTCCACCCCCCCATCCCCAGTGTGCCAGGCACTACACGAGGCACTTCCAATGGGTTTTCTCATTTAATTTTCGAGATTGAGGAGGGTGTCAGTAACACCCCTGTTTTACAGCTTGGGAGACTTAAACCTTAAGAAACTTGCCTAAGGTCATGGAGCTATTAAGTGTTGCAGTCAGCACGCAAAATAGGCTAGTGCCAAAGGGGGTGCTCTAAGCCTGGCCGCTCCCAGGGCGGCCCTCAGGCCATTTGCCCAGTCATTACCTGGGGGTACCACGCAGATTCTCAGGTCCCACCCCAGACCCACTCATCAGACTCAGGTGCTAACAAGGGACCCCTCTGCACATTAAGGTGTGGGGAGCGCTGGGCTACATCACCCACTCTGCAGACCTCCCTGTCATGGGTGCCGGGGAGGGGAGACTCTCTTGCTCCTGAGTTGCCATCTGGGCCGTGTGGGGAGCTACCGAGTATGTTACCCAAGAGCAAAGGGAGGGAATTCCGACAACAGGTTCTTGCAGCTTCAAACACTGGCAACGCGTGGGACCACTTCCAAACGCGGCAGGTGCTGAGCTGCGTCTTGACCTGTTTCCCAACGCATTTCACCCAGAAATAGGTGCTGTTCCAAATGGACACGCGCCCGGATCGATCATCTGCACCCCGTTTCCCCGAACAGAATCCAAATACCAACGGCACCAAGGAGCAGGCTGGAAACCTCCACAAAACCTGCGAGCATTCCCTTGCTAATCGTGTTACTGGGCTCCGAATTCCCGGTGTGGCTAACAGTGTTCGGAGGGAACAATCTTCCCCCCGGATCCCTTACTTCTCCCCGGGCGCGCGTGTAACCCCGGCGGAAGAGGACGCGGCCGCGGGGTGCGCAGTCCCAGCTCCAGGGACCCCCCGTGGGGTGGGGTGAGGGTGGGGGCGCGTTGCCCAGCCCCTTCTCCACGCCGAGCGGCCGCCTCCCCACCGAGCCCGGTCCCGCAGCCCCGCCGCGCTCCCCGCGGGCCCTTCACCTGCAGTCACCCGCTCACCCTACTCCCAGGGTCCGAGCCCGCGCGCACCCCCCGACCGCCCCGCACCCTCTGCGGCTGCGGTCTGCACCCCGCACCCCCGGAAAGGGGTGGAGGCGGCGCGGGCCGGGCTCCCGGGGGCGGACCTGGCGGCGGCGGCGGCGGCGGGTCACGTGGGCGCGGGGCGGGGCGGGGCGGGCCGAGTGGGAGGAGAAAACAAAGCCCCCGGCTGTCAGCGGGGAAGCAGGACGCGCCGGAGCAGGTGAGTCAAGTGCATTTAAAGCGGTACCGCCCCGCGCACCCCCGCACCCCGGCCCCGGCGCGGGCCCTCCGCGGCCTGGCGCTGGCCTCGCCTGCCCCCGCCGCCCGGGGACCGCAGTCGCCGCCGGCTGAGCCCGCGGGACCGACCGGGGGGGTCTCCGAGCCCGGAGAGAACTTGCGCGGGGTCGGCCCCGCGCCGGGGGGGTGTCCCCCTCGCGTCCCCGCAGCCGCCTCTCCTCCGGGGCCCCAGCGCCGCACACCCCGGGAAAGGGGGGGAGTCGGGCTGCCACGCTGGCAGAGTGGACCGGCTCGGGGTGCGGGCGAGCTGCCCGGGACAGGACGCCGGGCGCCGGGAAGGAGCGGGCGTGCGGGCGCGCACCGACGCGGAGTCGCCGGAGTTGGGGCGCAGGGCTGGCAGCCAGGGACGCCGGCCGAGGCTGCGGGGCAGACCGGGAAGTGCCGCGCGCGGGCGCCCCGGCGGGGAGCAGCCCCGGACGCCGACCGCGCGCTTCCCTCCCGCGGACCGGCCGCCCGCGCCCCGCCCTGTCCCTCCCCGGCGCCGGGGAGCGGCTGGTGGGAGGAGAGTTCTGCAGAAGGCACCCCGCGCGCCGGCGACTCCGCGGACCCCCCCCCTCCCCTGCCGCCCAGAGGGGCTGTGCCGCGGCCAGAGTCCCACGAAGGCCCGGGGAGAGGTGGGCGCAGGAAGACGCCCCCTCTGCACCCGGAGCGCTCGGGCGTGCAGGCTGCCGAGCCCAAGGAGCCAGGCGACCTGGTCTCCCCGAGTCCCTCTGCCAGCCCCGCGCGCAGAGCGGCCCGAGGGCAGAGCTGTACCCTCGAGGGGGGCCTCTGTCCCCCGGTCCTCGCCGGTCAGCAGCGCGTGGAGTGACCGATACTCCGACCACGGCCGCCCCTTCCTTCGCACCGGCCCGCGCCCTGCCTCCCCCGCGTGCTTTCCTCCATCAACTCGCTCACCTTCTCTTCTTTAAAAACAAAACAAAACCAAAAAAAAGGATCGTGGTCCAGACCCGCCAGCCCGGGAGGCACTGCCCTCCCCAGTGCGCTCGCTCAGGTTGGGCCAGACCGCACGGCCGCGCGCCCACGCCCACGGGCGGCCGCGGAACTTCCCCGATTAGCATAGTATCTGCCCCGGGGCGCGCGGGGCGTGCAGCGCCGTCCGTCCCTCCGTCCGTCCGGGTGGCGGTGTAGACGCAGCTCCAGCTGCTCCTCGGAGAGGACCTCGGGCTCCCAGCTGGGCCCCCCCCCAATCCCTGGGCATGAAGCCGAGCAGAGGCCCGAAGGTAACGAGACAGCGGCCTGGGGGCTTCCTTCCGGGGTGCGGGTTCGGGTCTAGCCGTGTCCCCTGGAAATGCACCCCCCCCCCCGGCTTTGCAGGGTCGGACCTGCGCGGTGCAGAGTCTGCGAGCCCACCCAGTGGTTCTGTAACGGGCCGGTTCCTCCCGCGGGTGGGGGGGGGAGATGGACGCGCCCCCCAGGACCAAGGCTTCTCTCGTCGCTCCCCCTAGAGCCACGTGGGAGCTGGAGGGACCCGACGCCAGCTGGCATCCTGTCCCCTTAAGTCCATTGTCGGAGGGGAGAGCCGCGCGTCGGGGTTCCCTGGGGGCCCCCGGGGGCTCCTGGCCGCCACGGTGCAGCAGCCGAGTTGGGGAATCACCGGTGCAAAGGGGGGCCCCGTGGCCAGCGCCGGCGGGCGGTGCGGGATGAGGTGCCGGCTCCTTGCGGGGCGGGCGGGGGGCAGACGGAGACCGGGCGGTGACCCTGCGGGCGTCCGGGTCGCTCTGAGCGGGAAGATCCAATTGCACGGCCCGGGCCGCCTGCTGCACGGAGGTTCGGCGGCGGGTAGAAACGTGGATGCCTGCGCGCGTCCCGTGGAGCCGGGTGGAGAGGGGCCGGGGCAGCCGGGCAGGCGGCGCGGCTGCGCGCCAAGGGGGGGCCTCGGGGAGCGGGTGCAGCGGGAGCTCCTCCGAGGGTGCAGGTGCATGTGGCTGGCTGCTCGCGCCTGTGGCTGCAGGCCCCATTCCACCTGTTCTCCGCGGGAGGAGGGGAGCCCCGGGGCCACAGGCGCGGCTTGTCGTCTCCCTGGTGTGGAGCAAATGGAGAGAAACCCTGCGGAAAGCGTGAACTCGCGTGGGTCATTTCGGTTGCGTGAAGTAAAGGGGAGGAAGTCGAGTACATACATTTTGGATGCAAAAGAGTGAGCTACTATCAGATTACACGTTGGAGGTGGGTGCAAGGGTCTATTCAAATAGACATGTTATCCCTCACATTTTATTTACATGGAATTTTATGGGTGCCCTTAACCCAAGGTTTTCTGCTTTAAAAAAAAAAAAAAAAAAGTTATACCCAAGGGATCAGCCTAAATGAGATGGCCTCTTAAAGATGTGCACAAAGTTTTTTAAACACTTTTCTTATTTTAGTTTTTATGTATATGTATATATATATCTCCTTTCTTCATGCTTTTTTTAAAAATCATCACCAAAGGATTTTTTCCCATTAATTTTTTAGAAAGAGTGGAAGGGAGGGAGAGGGTGGAGAGAGACAGAGAGAGAGAGAGACAGAGAGAGAGAGAGAGAGAGAGAGAGAGAGAGAGAGAGAGAGAGAGAGAGAGATATCTCAATTGGTTACCTCCTACTACCAGGCTGAGGATCTGGGATCACACCTGCAACCCAGGTATGTGCCTTGTTGCCTAAATGCTTTCTTTCCCATTCTTAGTCTCTTATGAAAAAACAACAGTTTTTCCTGGCTCATAGCAAACTCAGCATCGTCAGCTCTGACTTTGAACCTCTCCCAGCACTTCTTCCCCTCGCTTGGTGTTCCTTTGTCTCTCTATGTCTGCAGCCCCCATAGCACAGAGCACAAGGCCTTGCGCGTTATGGCTGCTGCTGGTTTGTGCTGAACGTTGTCAGAAGGTGGGGTGAACACATGTGAAGAAAGCATCCTGAGTGCATTCAGTTTTGTTTTAAAGACGCAGGAGCCAAAGTTCTGTTACACTTCTTCAGGGCGACAAATGGGCAGCTCATTTGTTCACTTAACATTTTTACAACAAGCAATTTAGCCTTCTGAGCATAACCAACCATTGTTATAATACTTACCTCACAAAACTTCACTCTTATTGGAGGGGGGGAAATACCTACCCAACTCTGTGTGTGCCGCAAGGAATTCAGTAAGCTAGGAGAGTCATTTCAGAGAAGGACAAACAGCGGGTTAATAGTTAAACATCTCTTATTGTCATCTGCCTACTGCTTTCATGAAGATAACACAGGCATGTTTCAATAGCCAGCCTATTTCAAAGTGGGAAGTCCGATGTACGCTTTGACATATACCACCAAAAATAAATGCTAAGGATTCCCCAAGGCTTCTGTGTGGCTTAGAAAAAGACCCAGGCCGCTTCTGCAGTTACCCACCCCTTTTGTGGGAGGTGGGAGATCCTGAAAGGCTGAAATGCAGACGAGAAAAGGAGAACGAACCCAGATGGATCAGAAACTATTTCTCAGAGCATGGCAGACACCCAACTCTGCCATGTGTACAGGCGGGACGGGAGGGGAAGGTGGAAAGAAAGGGTGTCGTCTCAACTTCAGAAGCTCTGAGGTTTTCGAGGACCGATGAGAACTGCCCAGTCTTATTACCTTCCATGTATACAGCCCTCCCGTCTTACTAACATATCAGGGCCTACGCATAATCAGGTAAATAGTATTCCCACGTGCCAACCAGCACGAGAAAGTCCACGAATTAATTGATCTTCTACAGTGGCAACGCCAAGGTGAGAAACCTGGCATGCTGGTGCCCTTGCCAGTTTCTGTGATACCGCACTGCCTGCTTCCTGGATAGGTTTTGATGTCAAATGGCCCAGAGGCTTTGGCGATACAAGCCCAGTTCTAATTATCTCCTCCCTCCTTCGAGCAGGAGAAGCTGTTCACACATGGCATGCTCTCACTGGTCTTACTCTGCAGTCATCTTTGGACGGGGCCAACCCCAAACACTCCGAGCCTGTGGTTTGCGTCTTATCTAGGTAACCAAAGTAAGTTTCAAAACCTTTGTCCAAATCATAGAAGCCAAGCCCTCTTAAGGGCCCTTCAACGTCAGTTGCACCAACCAACCAACCAACGCTGCAGCATCCCAAGTAAATGGTTCTCTGACTCACGCTTCCATTCTCCTCCTCAGCACATTCCAGGGTTGGGAGGCTCTCTAAGCAGTTCCACCTACTGGAGAACGCAGAGATGCAATCCAGCTCTCCTGCATACTCACCTGCCGCCGCCCTGGGCATTTAAAGTGAATGTATTCTCCTCCACCAGAAAAGGCCAGCTGTAATATTTCCCATCTGTTCAGTGCATACAATGTTTGCTCCCAATTTGCCCCAGAAATGTCCCGAGAAGTACTCAAAATTGTGGTTGGTTATACCAGAGCTTTAGTGGATAGGAGCACTGGAAAACTGGCTTCCAGCAAACCTAATCTACTAATCCACACACTTCAAAATCGGCTACTGACAACCCTTGTTCCGTGACATAAAACTCGGGTTCATTTAGAACCCGTGGCTCCAGCTGTTTCTGGGATCGGCAAACTGTGGCCTCCTGTCTGTTTTTTGTGTGACTCACAAACTAGGATTGGTTTTTATCTTGGCTGAGGAGAAGGGGGAAAACTGTTTCCAGACTAATCACTAAAGATAGTTTAGTTGTGCCCGGCCAGCGTGGCTCAGTGGTTGAGCATTGACCTGTGAACCAGAAGGTCAGGGATCAATTCCCTGTGAGGGTACATGCCTGGGTTGTGGGTTTGATCCCCAGTGGGGGCCATGCAGGAGGCAGCTGATCAGTGATTCTGTCTCATCATTGATCTCTTGCTCTCTCTTTCTCTTCCTCTCCTTTCCTCTCTCAGATCAATAAAAATATACTTTAAAAAAAGATAGTTTCCCATCCCCTCTTTGTGTGTATTTACTTTAAAAAGCAGTACCTTTCTAAGTAATAGTGAATCTTAGTGGTATAGTGGTAATACTTCAGGCCCTGAACAAGCACGAGAGCTTTGACACTGAC
This sequence comes from Murina feae, assembly GCA_004026665.1. NCBI lineage: Eukaryota > Metazoa > Chordata > Mammalia > Chiroptera > Vespertilionidae > Murina > Murina feae. The sequence goes on from PVJC01010174.1 coordinate 19,588, forward strand.
ATGTCTGTCCCCAGAACTCTACGAAACGGGTGACACACTCTTGCCAGCAAGCCCAGGCTGACACTTGCCTTAACTCTTCAGAAGAGGCAACTTCACTTTTCTGCCACCCGTGAGGGGGGTTGTATGCTTTTTTGATTTAGTAAATGAAGACATGACTGAAGGATTTATTCAGATTTAGATTTGTCACTTCATACTGCTGCCTTTGGGAATAGCACTGCCTTTCTAAAGTAAATATTTAAAGTAAGCCCCAGCCTTATTGGGCTCAGTGGATAGAGTGTCCGCCTGAGGACTGAAATGTCTCGGGTTCAATTCCAGTCAAAAGGCATGTACCTCGGTTGCAGGTTCAATCCATCCCAGGTCCTGGGTCGGGGAGTGTGAGGGAGATAACCAATCCATGTAGCTCTCTCACATCGATGTTTCTCTCTCTGTCTCTCCCCCTCCTTTCCACGCTCTCTAAAATTCAATGGAAAAATATTCTCATTTGAGGATTAACAAAAAAAAGTATATATTTAAGGTAAATTGCTTGCTACTAATAAAGACAGTGATCATTAACTAACAAGCAGATAGACATATAGTCCCATCACTAAAGACTGGCATGATGGCATGAGCAATTTAGTTTGAAATTTCCAAATTTAAAAATAGATCAGATTCTGGCCTTCAAATTATCTGCCTTCCGCCCAAGGCTGGGCAGATTACTATGAAGATTCTACAAAGAAGATTTGAAAGGACAAGGAGGGCATTGACGGGAACTTTTTTTTTTTTTTTGTAAGGGTCGCCTTTTATAAAATTTCCTTCCGTTAAGAGAACTTCCTGTCTTTGAGGACTTGTGAAGACACAGATCATTTGCCGATGAGCCTCACTGAGATGAATAGAGCAATTTCAGGGCTTGCCTAGAACTGGTGCTCCTCATCCCTTCCGGGATCAGTACACCTGCAACTTCAAGACCAGAAAGTAAAGAGGAAAAAGAGGAGTTCCTTTTTCAGTAAGTCAGCGGTTCTCAACCTGTGGGTCGCGACCCCTTTGGCGGTCGAACGACCCTTTTACAGGGGTCGTCTAAATACATCCTGCATATCAGATATTTACCTGACGATTCACAACAGTAGCAACATTACAGGAAATAATTTTATGGTCGGGGGTCACCCCAACATGAGGAACTGTATTAAAGGGTCCGGGCATGAGGAAGGTTGAGAACCACTGCACTAAGTCAAACAAGACAACATGTATCATGCAATATATATCATGTGTGAGATCAGCTACACCATTTCCAAAGACAAACAGACAAACCAAAGTCAGTGTGTTTGTTCCCATTTACTGTTGGTAGTAAGTTACCTCCCTAGGTGACAGCCCAGGAGTGTTCCTGAAAGGGAGGAGCGGGCAGGAGAGGTAGATGGTGTGACTCCTGTGCTGACCAGGTAAAGAGCCCGTTAGGGGAACTTCCCCCCCCCCCCCCCCCCGGTCATCATGTAGAGTTCACATTCCTATTAAGCGTATTTCCTACAGCCGATGCAGTACAATTGGGTGTAAACACGGAAGTGGAATCAGAGCACTGGATTCTACCCTCTCAGGAGGCTGGGCAAAGCTGCCTTCCACCACTGACAGGCTAGAGGTGGGAGAGGGCCCGAGACGCCTTACACTGATCTTCCTTCTACCCAAGATAATCTTACATCCAATCAACTTGCCAGATGTGCTCGATTCAGAAGACCCTCTCGTGAGTCTAACCGAGACCCCACAGCCTCTGCTTCCCACCAGGCTTCTTCCGAGTGGGCAGGAGAGGGAGCAGGGAAACACCTTCTGCGTTGCCCACCTGCCCTTCCTGGGAGAAAGCTGTTGAGATCAGACTTGTTAGTTTAACTTCCGGCGTGGCCTCTATCATGATTTTTTTCTTTTTTAATAAGCGGGCATCTTCCCGCCACTGTGTGGTAGCGTTCGAAACACTTTCCTTTGTGCAGGGGTCCATTACAAAACTTGCACATGGACCGCGTTTCACTGCGTAGTTTATGAGCGGCACACACACGACAACGACGTAAAACATTTTTATTTTTGCCGGTTCCAACTAGAGGTTCCAATGTATGTTTCCTCACGTCCATTGACAGTCTCCCTGGTGGATCCGATTTTACTCTTTTCCCGCAAAAAATGTGTTAACTGTGGTCTTCTGGGCACAGAGGCTCCTAAAAGGAGTTCCCACACGTCGACAGCAGGAATAGCCAAGTGCTCTGTGGGACTGGCAAATCCAGAAAGCAGTTCCCTGTGCTGCTGGAATGCTTCAGCGATGCTCTCGAGGGTCTGTTAACTCTCCACCCAGCATCTGCTCTGTCATCACGTCCAGGTCAGTTAGAATCCGAGGCCTAGGGTTGCTAGATAAGATACAGGACATCTGCTAAGTTTGAATTTCAAAAAACAATGGTGAGTGTGTGTGTGTGAGAGAGAGAGAGAAAGTATGTTCCCTACGTTGCATGGGATAGACTCATACTGAAAAATTAATCTTTTCATCTTAATTTAATCTGACTTAATTTTTAAATCTGAATTTCATATAAAGAATTTTTTTTTTTTTTTAGTATATGTCCTCTATATTGAATGGGATATACTCATACTGAAAAAAAATAACCTTTTGTCAAATTTAACTGAACATCACATTATTTTGGGTTGCTGTTAGTTTGGAGTTTTAATTTTGTTTCCTTTTTTTTTTTTTTTTTTTTCCCCTAAATTTTGTGACCCTATTCTTAGTCCATAATAGGTATCACAATGACTAGCTTTCCTGGTCTGTAAAAGATCTTATCTGAGACTACCTTTCTGGGATAATAAATTTAAAAGTCTGAGCTGTCTTCACCTACTAAAGAAAAAATAAATCAAGCCATTATATGAACTTTTCTGCACAATTTGCTTAATTAAGAGGATAAATAAAAAATAAGACTAGAACTAGATGACCTAACCGGTTTGGCTCAGTGGATAGAGCATCGGCTTGCGGACTCAAGGGTCCCAGGTTCAATTCCGGTCAAGGGCATGTACCTTGGTTGAGGGCACATCCCCAGTAGGGGGTGTACAGGAGGATGTTTCTCTCTTATTGATGTTTCTAACTCTCTATCCCTCTCTGTAGAAAAAAATAAAATATATATTATTTTAAAAACTAGAACTAGAAAATTAGGACTCTTTATTATGTAAGATGTTTTCAGATACTTTCTATTTCAGAGGGTTTTTTTAAATGCGTTTTTATTGATTACAGAGAGGAAGGGAAAGGGAGTGGGAGAGATAGAAACATCAATGATGAGAGAGAGAAGCATTAATCAGCTGCAGGCCCCCTACTGTGGATGGAGCCCGCAACCCAGACATGTGCCTGCCCAGGAATCGAACCCTGACCTCCTGGTTCATAGGTCGATGCTCAAGCACTAACCCACACCAGCAGGGCTTCACCAAGTTTTTAATAGAATAGATACATCAATAGGTAAATTGTTGGTTTAAGTGGAACAACATGAGAAACACATCAACTGCTGGAATGTCACTCATCAAAGTTCAATCTCAGGTGAAGGCACTGAAGTTCCATCCCAAGGGCCTGCAGTGACGCCTCCACAGCCAAGGGCAGTCCCAGCACTGGCATCCCCCTTGATGCCTTAAAGTCGGACTTCCGTGCCCCCTCAGAACTTCCCACTCGTCAGGTTCACTTTATGAAGGCCCACAGGTGATCCGCATGTGCATCGAAGTTTGAGAAGCCCTGAACTACAACACCCAGTTTTTCTCGCAGAAATGGGTCTTTCTGTTTACTGCCATCCTATCCTATATAATAAAGAGGGAATATGCAAATTGACCGTCACTCCAGTCAATTTGCACCCACAGCTGAGGCTAAGTTCCCATAACGAGCCTTAAGGAGCAATCAGCAGGGACCTGAGGCTGCACACCCACCCACCTCCTGCATGGGGCTTGACAGGGGACCTCAGGTTGTGCCTTCCACCCATAGGGCTTGACAGGGGACCTCAGGTTGTGCCTTCCACCCATAGGGCTTGACAGGAGACCTCAGGCTGCTCCCCCCTGCCCTGGCACCAGGCCAGAGGAACTCAGGCTGCACCCTCTTCCCTGGCCTCAGGCCGGGGACCTCAGGCCATGCCCCCCACCCTGGCCCTAGGCCAGGGGACCTGAGGCTATGCCCCCCACCCAGTGGGACTTGACGGGGGCCCTCAAGGTGTGCCCTCTGCCCTGGTGCTGGGCCAGGGCACCTCAGGCCATGCCCCCCACCCCAGCGCCAGGCCAGGGGACCTCAGGCTGTGCCCCCTGCCCCGGCACCAGGCTGGAGGATCACAGGCCACTCCCTTTGCCCAGCAGGGCTTGATGGGGGACCTCAGGCCATGCCCCCCTGCCCTGGCACCCAGGGGACCTGAGGCTGCACTCCCCAACCTGGCAGGGCTTGACAGGGTGGGACCGGCCGGGTCTGGATCTAGCCCAATGAAGGGGGGCCGTCCAGGTTTGGGTCTCAAGCGATTTTGAGGTGCATGTGAGTGGTTGAAGACTTGACTCGGGGTTCCATGGTGCACCCCAGACTCTGACAGGAGGAAATTTTTCATATACATTTTACTAATTTTCTTTAATCTCTGACACTTCTATTATAGAGAAAGGGCAAATAGCAATATTAAAATATTTCCTCTAATTAATCCCCTTTTAATGTGCACGAATTTTGTGCACTGGGCCACTAGTGTTGAAATAATCCTTAGCAAACTCTGTTTTAACAGCTAAGAAAAAATGGTTTCTTTTTTGAGCAAATACCTTCAAAATACGGCACTAATGTATTTCTACTTTATTTATAGGAAAATCCTGAATGATCTTTTCTAATATTTTATATAACGACATAAGACCAATGCAAATTTAAATATGACTCTCAGGTGGACTAACTCGACAGCCTATCGTGAATAAGAGTCTGGGTTGCCCTTGATTAATAACCTGTAAGTTAGGTGGCACGTGTCTCCCAGCCCTCAAGTCACCAACAAATCTCTTTCACGTTCTGTATTGTATGTTGTAACTTACACAAGAAGGTTCGTATGCCAGCACCACACACTCATATATTTGTATATTTTTATCCCTGGGTTCCTCTACAACTGAACAAACGCATGCAGTGTGAGCCCATGGCACATTCCAGTCTACCCTTGTGAAGTTCTAAGTTTTAAAAAAGTCATTTTTAAAAGCTCCACAGATTTAAATTCCTTTTTGAGTTCAAACACTTCAGTTCCCGATGCCAGCGTGCCGGTTAGTCTGTTTGTTTTTAAGAAGTGATAATGTTGTATCAGAGAAAGAAATCTGGGATTGCAGTGAGAACATCAGAAGGGCTGGGGTTTAAAGCTAGTGTGGAGATGTTACCTACCACCCTCGAGCAGCATCTCTCCAATCGAGTTTTCCCATCTGACAGATGGAGACAGAGGAGTCTGGCATCGTCTGCCCAGATTCTCTCATAAGAATCAAATTAGGTAACATGTGTGGGTCTTCGTGGTGACATGACGAACGGTGACTGTTCACTTAGGGACCTGCCTCCGTAGGGCTGGCAGGTGACTCAGTGGCCTCCGACGCGGTGCCCTGCTGCACGCCTAATGGGGAAGAAAATTGGTGTTCATTTTGGAGAATGGAACCACAGAGCACATGACATGTGGCTCGTGGCTGTAGGGCCAAGGCAACCTCAGCTTGCCCTCCTGCTCCTGAGAAATGGGAAGCTCTGGGGCTGGGAACAGACTTGCTCCTGGACAGGGGGCCACCCACTGCTCTGCGAGGTCACGAGACACAAGGGCGGGTGGGTTGGTGGGGGGTGGCTTTCGTCTGCCAGAATTGTACACAGTTCCTCCCGCAGGCTTCAATACGTGTCGTGGTGATAAGATATGAAGTGGGGCTGTACCTTTCCAGTCACACAGTCCCAGATCGGAAGAAGCTAAGCGGCCATTCCCGTATTAGTGAGTCTGAGAAAGCTGAGGGCGAGGCTGCAGGGGACGCCTCCTCACCTAAGCTCCTCACACAGCCGTTGCAAAGGCTGCGTTCATTCAGGGGTGATGCTCTTACAGGCTGTGTTCACACTCGGTCATTTCCCACACAGATACTTCCCCCAGCGCGCTGCACGCTGTTTCCTGTTCCCAGCGTGCGTCTCTAGCTTCGTTGTCTTTGCACAGCCTCCTGCCTGGGTGTCTCCCTGGGACACTTACGCGCAGCCATGGTCTCCTCTCCCGTGGGAATCCCTCCAGGCCAGCAGTTCTCAACCTGTGGGTCGCGACCCCTTGGGTGGTTGCCTATGACCATCCTGCATATCAGATATTTACATGACGGTTCACAACAGCAGCAACATTACAGTTATGAAGTAGGAATGAAAATAATGTTATGGTTGGGTCACTACATGAGGAGCTGTATTTAAAGGGCCAGAAGGTTGAGAACCGCTGCTGTAGGTCCTTCCAGCTCCAAGTGGGCTCCGCAGACCAGGGGCACCAGCATCACGGATGCCGAAGCCCGGGCTCCCCCAGACTTTCGCAATGAAAATCTGCAGTTTCGTGAGATCCGCTGGTGCCACTGTTAGTGCTCACAGCTGAGAAGCAGCCTTCAGGGCAGCTTAGGAGGCTGCGGGTGGTTCCGGAGCCTTCAATCCCCCCGCAGGCGCACGTGGGCCTCCCCAGCTCATAAATGGGTTGGAGCTGGGGAGGGACGCGGTCACTTCCACGTCCTCTGCCCGAGCCCCGAGCCCGCCCTGTTAAGAGCTCGCTGTCTTCTAGAACTGTCCATCGCTTTCCCACACAACAACGCTGCTTACAGTCCAAGAGACACCGATGACCCTTCAGGTAGGGCTCCAGGGCATGGGTCTGCAGTTCCCTTTCCTTGCAGATTTTACTGCTGCAAAAACATGGGGGGGGGAGGGGTAGCCTGGGGGCCGAATGCTTCTCTCCCTGCAAGCAATTCCGGAATTATTTGGCACTCTGTCCCTTTTGCTTAAAATGTGGAGATCTGTTCAACACCCGGATCCCGGGAGGAATTGCAGGCTACACTTGGTGTGCAGGCCGCGTTTGGGGAGACGCGCAGCGATCACAGTTCCCTGACAGAAGACGGAATAGGAGTGGGTGCCGGAGAGCTACAGGCTGGGGTGCTGCTGAGCAGCCCCTAATGTGTGTCTTGGAGTCACACCACAGGTCACTTCTCCATTTCAAAAACTCATCTTGCTCCTTTTTTTTTTCATCTTTATTGTTGAAAGTGACATATGTCCCCCCTTTACCCCCGTTGACCCCCTTGTAGCTCCACTCCCACCCTCCAGGCCCTCACCCCCCTATTGTCTGGGCCCATGGGTTATGCACACACGCTTACAAGTTCTTTGGTTGATCACCTCCCACCCATCGGGAGGGGTCCCCACCTTCCCTCTGAGATTCCGCAGTCTGTTCCAAGCTTCTTCGTCTCTTATCTGTTTTATCAGTTTATTTTGTTCATTAGGTTCCACATACGAGTGAGGTCATGCGATACTTGTCTTTCTCTTCTCTATAGATTTCTTATCTATAAAACCTCAGGTGAACTCGCCCACCCCCATCCCGCCTTCCATCCAGGATGCCGTCAAAGCAAAGCACTGGACCCGGGGACCACCCTACCCCCTGTATTTGTTTTAACACTATGGACAGAGGGCACCAGCGTTCACGTCTAGGCTGACGTTTCTAAACTCGCATTAACACTCCACCACAGCTGGGCTCTGAGGAGCTTCCGTGTGTCCAGAACCACGGGGTCTTTTGTGTGGAACTAACTGTTTTGTGAGCTCGGGGAGGGAGCAGCGGCTGGACTAGCTTGGGGGCACGGTCGGCCAGGCTGCAGTTTGGAAGCAGCAGGAGGCTGGTGAGGGCTCTGGAGTTCAACTTTCCCCAGAAACAAGACACTTGTGTCCTGCAAGGCTGTTGTTTGTCTTATACGAACGGGCCCAGAGGCTCCTGGTACGGCTTCCCAGCGCTCTCACAATCAGCCACTCAGACCCCAGGAGTATAATTACAGCAAGAACGTGTGGCTTCCGCTCCCGGTCCTCCCTGTGGACACCAGCTCCGGGGCGATTAGATGAGTCAGGCAGGTTCATCTGTGGAGCTTGTGGCAGGTTGTCTTTCTGTCCCGAATGCGTATCCACCTGGCCCGGGTGATGTTATTCATGGTCAGGCACCCAGGCCCAGGGCCTTGGGTGCGGTTTCATATGTCAGTTGACACCTTCGGAGGATGCACCCTGTTGAGCAATCTGACGCAGGCGAGCCCCCGAGGGATGGGTAGGACAATGGCTGATCCTTGCACTGAGCACCAAGCCTAAAGCCCTGAGTCACCGTTCCCTGTGGGGCTTGGAGCCCATCCCAGTGGGAAGCGATGCTTTGCAACACATTCTCCTGTGAGGCTTCCTGCTGTTGGTAGGGCTGCTCCTGGGACCTGACAGCCACGCGCATTTTTTGGGTTGTTTTTCACATGGGGGGAGGGGGTGTGGGTTGTTTTAAAATGTTAAAAACTTACTCATCGTGGGCTTTGTTACTATTCTGCTTATTTGTATGACATTAGTTGAGAGGCTTCTACACCTTCTGATCTGTGAAAAACTACGCAAATGTTTGTTACGAATGGCCCTGAGTAGAAGTTCTAGAGATGAAAAATTAAAGGAGCAAATTAAAATTTTTCCAGTTGCAAAGAGAGAAATGATAGTCAAAGAGGAAGCAACAACATCAAAAGATTCAAAAGAAAATCATGAGTTAAGATGGAGAATGGCTGCCTCTACCCCCTCATTCAAACAATGATCTCTTAAAATCTCAGAGCGTTAAGGCACAACCTCCCTCTTCTTGTTCTTATTGTATTAAGTCCCTTTGACCTGATTGTCCAGGGACCTGGGTCTCATCCCAGCTCTGCTTAAAGTGTAATTCAACACCTCAGTTCACCTGTGGCCTCCAGCTTTATTAAGGAGGAGGGTCTCTTACCCAGGTTAGCCCAGGGCTGGAAAGGTGACTGTTAATCCACCTTTCTTAAAATCCTATGTAATAAAATAGGCCACCATAAGCATAACGACCAGAATGACCAGAAACCAGAACCATCATGGCCCTCACTGCCCCTCATGGTCCCAAGCAAGCAGTTAGGGGTGACCAGGAAGGCAGGCAGAATGGTTAGGGGTGACCAGGAAGACAGGCAGAGTGGTTAGGGGCAATCAGGTAGGCAGATGGCCTCTCACAAGGCTGGCCCAGCCCCCAGCAAAGAAAGAGGGAGGCCCAGGCCAGCCAAGCCATTGCTCCCCATGCCTGTCACCTGCAGAGGGAGGCCACCGATGATGGGGGGGGCAGTGCTGCACAGAAGGCAAGCAGTGGCAGCGGTGAGGATGGGTCCAGCTGCCTGCAGCTGAGGGAAGGAAAGCCTGGATAGGCCCTTATCTCAGCCAGGCCTAGGGACCCTATGCAAGGGGTCCTGTATTGTGAGAAGTGCAGGCTGGGCTGGGGGAGACCCTCTCCACCCCCAACCCACCCCCACCCGTGTATGAATTTTCATGTACTGGGCCTCTAGTAAAATATAATAGAAAATGCTGTGGTAGCTACATTTTCTCTCTCTGGAGAATCCACACATTTTTCAAGACATGAGGAAAAGATGGTTTTGATAGCCTATTAGAATTATTTAGTAAAGTTGGAACAGGCAGAGTAGTGATAAAATTCCACTTAACACATGGAGAATGCCATCGGCTCTCCTCAAACTATGAAAGTAGTGTGATTTCTAGCACAGCAGACATATTTTTAAAAAGCATTTACTCAGCCCTAGCTGGTTTAGCTCAGTGGATAGAGCGTTGGCCCTCGGACTGAAGGGTCCTGGGTTCGATTCTGGTCAAGGGCATGTACTTCGGTTGCAGGCTTGATCCCTGGCCCTAGTCAGGGTGCGTACAGGAGGCAACCAATCAATGTGTCTCTCTTACATCGGTGTTTTTCTGTCCCCCGCCCCCCTTTCCATTCTAAAAACAAATGGGAAAAAATTTCCATTTACTCAGAAACCCTCCTGACGTCCCTTTTCCCAGTGAGGCTGTTAGTGTTGGAGGCCTCCCGCTCTCCGGCAGTGGGCCTGGTCTGAGATGTAGTAAAGAGGCATCATATCCTATTGGAGACAAGGGAAGACATGGGAAAAACAGAACTACTAGCCCAGGCCAGTGTGCGTTGTATTGTGCTGCCCCAGATCCAGGCAAAGACAAGAAGCCTGCATCCAATGGTCTAAGGTAGCTGCACCATTACCAAACACCAATGTGGTACCACCGCCAAATGCGCCAGAGCAGGCAAGGACAAGAAGAAAAATAGACTTACACACAGGGATTGGAGCGTGGTTATCCATCTTTTGAGGAAGGTCGTAGCAACCCTCTGGTCACTGTCTGTCTTAGATCTCACGTGTTACCTTTCCAACATTTTAAATATGTTACTGTCAAGACAAGGCAGCCCTAGCCAACTTCGCTCCATGGATAGAGCATCAGCCAGTTGTCTAAAGGGTCCTGGTTTCAAATATGGTCTAGGGCACATGCCCAGGTTGTGAGTTCAATCACCAGTAGGGGGCATGCAGGAGGCAGCCGATCGGTGATCCCCTCTCATCATTGATGTTTCTATCTCTCCCTCTCCCTTCCTCTCTGAATTCAATAAAAATATATCAAAGACACAATAACAAAACAGACAGGACAAATGTGAAGCATGGTTTCCACTAGGACCCAGACACTGAATTCGAACCCTGAACTCTGCAGGTGAACCTGATGCCGCTCTCTCCGTGCTGCTTTCCTGACCCATGACATCCTGCTCTATTTTGTTGGAAAGGGCCATGAGGAAAGGGCCATTCTTCCGGCCCAGCCACTTTACTTTCCAGAACAGCTGGTTAGAAATGGATGAAGGTGCAAGGGGAACCTCAGGATTATAATGCATATGCGTTGCTCTTGTGTGCAGTTGTCACATGTTGTTTTTTTCTTTAGGATTTTGCTTCTGTAAGTTTAGCACTATGTGTGTTCTCGTCTAGAATAAAAAGGGCAGGCTATGCCCACAATGCGAAGCAGCAGATGGATGAAGGAGGGTTCTGAGAAGGGAGGGTGAGGCCCAGTTTGTGTGAAAAGTACTGGATTTATGCCCTGACGGATTTGGCTCGGTGGATAGAGCATCAGCCTGCGGACTTAAGGGTCCCAGGTTTGATTACGGCCAAGGGCATGTACCTTGGTTGCGGGCGCATCCCCAGTAGGGAGTGTGCAGGAAGCAGCTGATCGATGTTTCTCTCTCATTGATGTTTCTAACTCTCTCCCTTCCTCTCTGTAAAAAAATCAATAAAATATATTTTAAAAAAGAAAAAGAAAAAAAGAAAAGTACTGGATTTCTGTTATAGTGTAGCTACCCCATTAGATAGTTTCTGGGAACTATATTTTTACTAGAGGCTCACTGCACAAAAATTTGTGCACTCGGGGGCGTCCTTCAGCCAAGCCCGGCCTGTTTCCTCTTGCAATCTGGGACCCTTTGGGGGATGTCCACCTGCTGCCTTAGACCTGCTCCCTGGAGGATCGGGCCTAAGCTGGCAGTCAAACATCCCTCTGGCAGCTGGGAGCCCTCAGGGGATGTCCACTTGCCAGCGGGGAGCAGGCCTAAGCTTCAGTCAGACTTCCTTAGTGCTGCTGAGGAGGCAGAAGAGGCTCCTGCTACCACTGCTATGCAGGCAGCCATCAGCCTGACTTGTGGCTGAGCAGAGCTCCCCCTGTTGGAGTTCACTGACCACCAGAGGGCAGCTCCTGCATTGAATATCCGCCCCCTGGTGGTCAGTGTGTGTTATAGTGACCAGTCATTCCCAGTTGTTCTGCTGTTAGGATCAATTTGCATATTACCCTTTTTTATATAGGATTTATATAGAAGCCTAAATCACAGAACCATAAGTTCATCATATCATTGCTCTTCTTAACATTTCCTACCTAAATCCCATTAGCCTCCAGCTAAAATTTCCCCAAAGCTCTTACGTACCCAGCATAGGTCACCTGGTAGTTTGCCTTTCTTAGGAGAATGTTGTGTACGGTATTCGGCGCCCAAGATTCGGTGTGGCTGCACCCCTTTACTTGCCAGAGATTCTCATTTGGTTCTGATTCCCCTGGTGGATGCTCAGCTTAGTGCTGCCCAACAGTCATGCCCCTGGTCACCTCCCACCCTCTGGGGGAGTGGAACTGGGCAGGCTCTTACCCCACCCCCATGCCTGGGGGAAGTCCCAGAGCCCAACCGGAGACCCCTAATGGAGGAGGTGCTGGCAGGGGCAGTCTCTCTGGAAGCTGATGAGGAGTAGGATCAGCTGAGGATTAACAGCCTGTGACCTTTGGCGAAAGTTTATAAGCTGCTGTATTTCTAGAAAGCTCTGGGCCTCCCACACTAAAGAATGCGACATGCAACTGGAGTGATTCCATCTAAGTAGCGGGGGGGGGGGGGGGGGGGGGGGCGGTCATTTGGAATTTACGGTGCAGTTCATTCTGAAAATCCAAAGAGAGCTTAGGCAACCCCTGAGGAGAAAACTGGGTTCAGGTCCCAAGGGGGTTGGACGGTCTGGAAAAGCCGGGAGCAGCTGGGGAGGCGGAATTCCCATCTCTGGGAGGAGAGTGCTTTAACCTTGCATTGATCAGAGGCCTCATGGGTGGGACAGAGCACTCCAGGGAGAGCGAGAGAGAGTGAGAGAGAGCTCTTAACTCTTCAATGGCCTGGGAAATGGTTTTACAGCCCTTTCACTTCCATCCTGACATCTCTCTTAGGTGCCCATGGCATCGCTGCACCACAGTTTGTTTCTTCAAGGTCATGCCAGAAAGCAGTCTCTTTTTGACGCGGGGTCAGGGGTGGGAGGTTGGGGGAGGTGGGGCGGTAGAATTCAGAGTTTGTTTGACGGAAGGGGATTTGCAGTTTCCAGAGGATGAGGGAAATGGACTTTTGTGGAAACAGAGCGTGTGCTTTGCGAAAGAGTTTGACTGCGTCATGGCTCTCTTCCTGACAAAGGCAAGCCCAGAGCTGGCAGCTGTGTGTTTCTGGGGCGCTGGCTAGTGCTCGGAGTGAGGAGAGTGAAAGTCACCATGGCCTCTCCCAGCGTGGGGTGGGGGGGGCCTCGGGGAGCCCCCCTTTCGGAGGGCTGATGAAGGTTATGCCCTCGCTTAGTTGTATGGCCCAAGTTCCAGTACAGAACCGCTGCCTTGTCCCCCACGAAAACCACCAAGGATGAACTTCTGTTCCTGTGTGAAGAACAGGATGTGGGAATTTTGGAAATTCTTGGGTATGCAGAGTTATTATACTGCACTTTAGAAGTCACTTCTGGATTTGAGAGTGTGTATTTATATCAATATTTTGAATTTTAATGAAGGGTTGGGAAGGTAAATGTAGGAGAAGGGTTAACAGCAGAGAAAATTCCAAGATAGGCAAACTTGGCCCTCACGGGCTGGCAGTGAGTTCTGAATGCTGAAATCACAGGTGAGATTATTTTTTTCTTAGATCCATGCGAGGTGGAGCAAATTCCTGACCCCACTTGCTCACTGCTTTGGGACTTTGTTCTTTGGAAAAGTAAGAAAATGAAGAAGGAGTTACCTTGTTCCAGTCTAGTTGCTGTCCAGTCTCCTGATTTCTTGGATTAAACTTTATTTTGAAGCAATTGTACATTTACCGAGTTAGAAGAAACAACACAGATATTTCATATAAGCTTTACTCAGTTTCCCCCTTGGGTAACATCTTGAAAATCCATAGTGTCACAAGCAGGACAGGACAGCAACACAAGGATGCCCTGTGTCGCCCTTTTATGACTGTGCCCTCCTCCCTCTAGCCCTCACTCCCTCCTGAACTCCTGGCAACCGCTAATCTGTGTTCCATTTCTATAGTTTTCTCATTTCAAGAATGATATGTGGAATCACACAGTTCATAACCTATGAGATTGGTTTTCATTCAGCATCAGTCTCTGGGAATTCACTCAGGTTTTTGTAAAGGTCAGTAGTTGGTGTCTTTTTATGGCTGAGTCATATTCCATGCTGTGGATATATCACAGTTTGTTTAACCTTTAACCAGTCAAAGGGTATCTGAGTTGTGTCCAGTTTTTGACCACTGTGAATAAATTTGCTATAAACAGACATTTTTAACTTCTTTGGAAAAATCCCTAGGAGTACAGTTGGTGGGTTGTATGTTTAGTTTATTTAAGTCAAATGTTTCCAGGGTAGGTGAACCATTGTACCTCCTTCTCACAGGCAATATGGGAACCATCTAGTTTCTTGGCATGCACATCAGCCTGTCATGTCATCACTTTTTATTTTAGCCATTCTGTCAAGTGCAGAGTGATATCTCATTATGGTTTTTAATTTTCTCTTACCTAATGGCTAATGATATTGAATATCAATTCATGTGCTTATTTGCTATCTGTATATTTTTCTCAGTTAACTGTCTGTTCATTTTCCAATTGTTTGGGTTGGTATTTTTTTTTTTTTACTATTAAAGTTTGAAAATTTACTATTGAAGTTTGCTAACACTTTCTCCTAATGTAAAGCGTATATTTGCATCTACTTCACATGGGGCAAAAGTTCTAAGTTTTGATGAAGTCCAAGTTATCGGTCTTCCCTTTTATGGATTGTGTTTTGGGAGTCAAGGCTAAGAACTCTTGGCCTAGCCCTAGATTCCAAAGATTGTTCTGTTTTTTCCTGAACGTTTTGTGGTTCTTACATTTCATATTTATGCAGTGATCCATTTTGAGTTAATCTTTATATAAAGTGTGAAACTCATAGACAGTAACTGCTCTACACCTACTAAACACCACAGGAAAAAAATGGTCGTCTCCCCTGCCACCCTCACTAGAAGGGAGCCGAGACCTCCACCCTTGCAAGATGTTGTCTTATTGAGCACCTACTATATCCCAGAGCCATCGCTCTCCAGGCATTTCAAATCAGTGGCAAGGGCCTGGCTTTCAAGGTATATGCCATGGACGAGAGAGCTGATCCTAGAAGCCATCGGACACATTAGAATCCAGCTGCATGATATCTGGGCAAACTGCTCACTGTTCTGAGCCTTGTTTTGTTTTTTTATTTGTCATAAGATGGCTTTGAGGATTAAATTAGACAAAGTATGTGAAATGGCTTGTGCAGGGGTGTTCAATAAATGATCTCATTCTTCTCCAAACGGATCCATTGCAGCTGTTGGACATTAGCAATGGGTTGTTGTTGTCAGTGAAGAGAAAAGGGCCAGTTGTGTGCAGCCGGCCTGAGTTTTCTAAGGGCTAATTATCTGGTTTATAGATAAACTAAGAACCATCTGCTCTTGCTTCCCAGCTTGGTGGCCAATGCTTTACCAGCGGTTCTCAACCTGTGGGTCGGGACCCCTTTGGCAGTCGAACGACCCTTTCACAGGGGTCGCCTAAGACCATCCTGCATCTCAGATATTTACGTTACGATTCATAACAGTAGCAACATGACAGTGATGAAGGAGCAACGAAAATAATTTTATGGTTGGGTCACAACGTGAGGAACTGTATTTAAAGGGCCAGAAGGTGGAGAACCATTGGTTAAAGTTTAACCAGTCCCTAGCAGCTATGGTACCAGGCAGAGGGCAAGTGAACATTTTATTCTGACTCAGTAAATATTTCTAGAAGATTGGAAGGCTCGGGAAAGAAACTGGCATGGATAAGAAGAGACTTTCTTTAAACTGATTTTCTTAGTTTTACCAACCTTCTATAAATTGTCGGGGGGGGGGGATGAAATGTCTATAAAATTAAATACTTCTATAAAACACATAAAGAAATTCTACCTGTTCTATCTGAAGGAAAAAGTGTCAGGTTACCAGAGTGCAGTTCTTGAAACCATTCATGTTAAATTTTCTGATTTTCTTAAAACTTTTTTGTTCCAAGTATTACAAATATGTCCCCCCCCCTCTCGTTAACCCCCCTCCACCCCACTCCCACCCCCTCCCCAGGCTTTCTGTGCACTAATGTTTGTCCATGGGCTATGCATATATGCATATAAGTTCTTCGTTTACTCTCTTCCCACACCCCCCTCCCTCCACCTTCTGAAAGACATCGGTCTGTTGCATGTTTCAATGGCTCTGGGTCTGTTTTGTTCTTCAGTTTATTTTGTTCACTAGATTCTTTTGAGCTCCATTATTGACTAGGATACCATTGAAAACTCAACTGTCACCTACACTTTCTCAGCACTTACCATTTATTTGCATTTTTTTTCACTTACCATCTTCTCTCCCTTGTCGAGAGAGAAAGTATAATTTTATTACTTTCTCAATAGGAAGAAGAGAATGCCACCTTCCTCCCTTTTTTAAAAAAAAATATATTTTTATTGATTTCAGAGAGGAAGGGAGAAGGGGGGGAGAGAGGGGGAAACATCAATGATGAGAGAGAATCATGGATCAGCTGCCTCCTGCACACCCCCCACTGGGGATCGAGCTGGCTACCCGGGCATGTGCCCTGACTGGGTTGATGCTCAACCACTGAGCCATGCTGGTCGGGCCTCCCTTTCTTAAAATCCTCCTCGGAGTGGCATCTCCAGAACATGCCTGGGATTGATCACCTTACGTTGGGTCTGCCACGCGTATCTTATTGTTATACAATTGATTTTAAGCTAAGCACCAAAGACATTTCTGAAACGGCCAGACAGAAATCCCAGAAGAGCGGTGTGCAGGGAAAGGCTTAGGTGGACGGTGGAGCGGGGCCCTTTCTAACCTGTTTCTCAGGGGGGAAGGGGAGGGAAGAAGACCATCAGGGATCATGCATGCATCTTTGGCGCTTGGTAGCAGCATCTGCATGAGCCTCCCCCACTTTTCATCCACCCTCCCCCTCCCCACCACGGGGGACCCTCACAGCTGGGAGCTTGGACACATGTCCCAGCTTCTGGAATTGGATCTGCCCCTCATCCACTTACTGTCTTATCCTTTAGCCACAGTAAAGAGAAAGAGTTAATTCACATAAAGAAAGCAAATTATTACTTGTGGGTGCACATATTTTGAAGTTTGATCCTGGCATTGTTTGTTTGTTTGTTTGTTTGTTTGTAATGTGTGTTTTTTTAACTTCAGAGAGAGGAAGGAAGAGGGAGGGAGAGAGAGAAACATCAGTGAGGAGAGAGAATCATTGATTGGCTGCCTCCTGCGCACCCCCCACTGGGGATCGAGCTGGCTACCCAAGCATGTGCCCTGACCGGGAATCGAACTGTGACCTCCTGGTTCATAGGTCGACGCTCGACCCCTGACCCACACCGGCCCGACCCTAGCGTTGTTTTTAATGTTCACCCCGTTGAAATGAACACAGATCTTTTGACTAAGAGACGAAGCCTGTGTTGATATAAAACCTGCAGATTACCTACGTTTGGGAAAGTCAGTATTTTCGTTGCTGTTGGCGTTTGATAGCCCATGAGAAGCCCTGCTCCTGAGGTTTCCTGCTAACACAGGATGCTCATCACATGGGGGAGGCGGGGCGGAGACATGCTCCTCATAGGACTGATATACTAAACACTCACACCCTATGATAAAGCCACCAAGAATAATATGGATTGAGAACCCTACTGACCTACTCTCTCCCATGGTAAAAACAACTGAGTTTGGGTATTTTGTGTGTGCGTTTTCTTTCATTTCCTGTTGCATTTTTGGCCACACCCGATGCACTGAATGATAACTCTTAGCTCCTATGGTTTCCCCACATTACGTGCTCACTCTTAATTTCTCTTTCCATTTTTCTATCCCAGCATCCCCCCTCACAGAGGAACAGTTCATCTCGACAGCCGGGGAGAAAGCCCGGATGCACAAGGTAAAGTTTTCGATGTCAATTACGTTGTGTGACTTACAGATTAAATCACTTGCAGATTAAACTGAAGTATTATTACTACCTTGGTCATAAATTTATCTTAAACAATGGCATGATACAACTAATGCAAATATTCGAGCAAGCACGCTTTGCTAAAACGTTCTTTCTCAAACTATATTCCACCCCCGACGGGTACTAAGGGCTAATTAACCGCTATGAGCAGTTCCTCTAAAAGTGGGCAACCCAGTTAAAGTTTACTCTTAGAGATCTAATGAAGGATACGTGGAGGAAGAGAATTTCAAGAGGTAGTCCGTGACCTCGGGACATTTCTAATGGTAAGCGATGGTTTGATCTTGTTAAAAAACCAAGGCAGCTGCTCTGTTGCCTTGACAATGGAGAGAGACAGGGTGTCTCGGAGAGGAGGCGGAGCCCTGGGGTGCCTGGTTGTCCAGTTTGGGGTTTGTGTTTGAGACACAAACATATGCCCTTCAGTTGCTTCCCGCTGGTACTGAGTCTCAAGGTTCCTTTCGGGGCTCCCCAGAACAAAGGAACGATTAACCAAAGTGCCACCAGGTGGCACTATTTGGAAAGCCATCCAGGGAGGTTTCCACGCGATGAGCCCTCATTGTCCAGAGGACAGCCTCGCAAGGCCTAGCGTCCCAGATTTCATCAAAGGGGCTCCACACTTCTCCTGTTTTACTTCTTTTTCGCCCGCAGCAGCAACGTATTTTAGTCGGCGGAATAAAGGCGTGTGGGGTATATGTGCTGCTTTCTTTCTGGGATGATAAAACTAGAACTCCATCCTTAGATAATTCTCCAAACTGTATCTGGTGAGCACCAAAAGCTCAAATCCATGGGTGATGTCCCCCGTTTGCCTTGCAGTTTCTTTGTGCTATACATTACGGGTGGTGATCGTTTTAAAATAAAGTAATTTAGAAGAGAAACCTAAATTCCTCTCCGACGGAAGCGTAGACTTGTAAGGCGTTGCCTTGACATGGAACCAAGTGAAACATACAGGTACAAAATCATATTAAATGGAAAGAATTAATTTATTTAAATAGGGTGCGTGAACTTTTCCCTTTCGGCTCTCATCAACTTTTCCCCTGGGTGGTGTCCGAACAGCCGCACTCTTCTGGGCCCAGCGCTGGCTCGAGGGCCAAGTTGGGCAGAGGGAAGTGGACATGCAGGCCTCTGTGGGGAGAAGCAGACGGGAGCCTGGAAGCATGGACACGCACAGGGTGGGAGGCGTGAGCTGTGTTTGTGCTGGTCCCACCCCCCCTCCCCGGGCAGAGGGCCCGCGTACCCGAGCTGGAGAAAACTTGACAAGAACCCCTCTTCGGGGAAATATGAAGCTTGATCATGAAGACAATGCGTTTATTTTAAAGTAGGCCGGCGCTTCCTTGTTTGAACCTTGTAGGGGTCAGAGCTGTAGACTGGTTTGCAAGGAGTTTGTTATTAGCACAGGGTTGTAACTAACTCACGAGCGCCCCCTGTGGACAGAATAGATTATGAGACACCGGCCTTCATTAACCATTGACCGATGATGAGAAGTGGAAGAGTTGGGAGTAACTGGGTGTCCCATCCCTCATCCACAAATGTGGACTGCTGGTCATGGGCGCTTGTGGCACCCCCGTGAGTCCACTGCTTTTTGCAATCAGAAATAAAACTGCCGGCTGCTTAGCAACCCTTCATACACGGCACCCCTCCCAGAGGCGTCTGCCTTTCAGACAGAGTTCTAAAATCTAGTTAAGCGCTCGCATGATGGCGAGGAGAAAAGGGTGACATGTCTTATCAACGTGTTCTTTCCAGAGGGGCTGAGGAATGTGGGAAGAATGCTACTGAGGTCCCTCAGCCTGGCGCCTGGAATGCTTGTATCTAGTGAGGCTCCCTAATCAGGAAACGGTTTTCTTCTGTCCCCTTCACGGAGTTGAGTTTTCTGGTCTGAGAGTCTTTACAAAGAAAAGAATTAATAAACAAAGATGCTGGGCGCTAATCCTCTGACGTTCTCATTCCCACGGCTGGCCCCGGAGTTCCGGAATGCCTCGGGCTGATGAAAATGCCCTGCGTCTGTGCCCTCGCATTTGGTAGCCACGCGCCGCATGTGCACATTGAGTATCTGAAATGTGTTTATGTGCTTGCAGAACATTTTGGATGCACTTCCAGTTGTATTTAGTTTTAATTAATGTAATGAAAATAGCCACATGTGGCCACTGGCTGCTGTATTGGACAACCAGCTCCAGAAGCCAGATTAGAGAGAACCGACGTTTTCAGCACATCTTACAAACAGAGCCTCCCCAGGGAGCTCACTCTGGTCTGTTATGTGCAGAGGCGTCTGGCCTGGCCTCATGACCCAGGGATCTTGGGGGGTGAAGGGGGGGGTGGAGAGCAAGATCTGAGAACAGCCTGCAGCTGAGACGGGTGTCACGTCCAGTTCTCCATACCTGTCTCTCCGATGCTGAGCACAGGGTCCTGTGTGCAAAGGGGGAAATGGGAGAGAGAACAAACTTATTTAATGCCTGCTGGGCCCAAGCACTCAGCTACAACTCAAACATTTAATGCCTGCTGGGTCCAAGCGCTCAGCTGCAACTCAAGCATTGTCTCAATCTTTATATGCCCTATGCGCTTCATAGGAGTCGAAACTGAGTTTCAGAGAGATTACTCGTGTGTTCAAGGCACATAGCTAGTAAGTGGTAGAGGCGAGATTAGACCCCAGAATCCAAAGTTATTTCCACAAGCAGGACTCATACCCAGATACACGTTTGGAACTGCCTGTGAAGCAGAAAGCCTTGGGGAGAAAAGGGAAGGGATGGAAGTAGAGTGGAGGTTATGGGAGCAAATGACTTTAAAGTGTGTGTGTGTGTATGTGTGTGTGTGTGTGTCCTGACCGATTTGGCTCGGTGGATAAAGTGTCGGCCTGCGGACTGAAAGGTCCCAGGTTCGATTCCGGTCAAGGGCATGTACCTTGGTTGCGGGCACATCCCCAGTGGGGGGTGTGCAGGAGGCAACTGATCGATGTTTCTCTCTCGTTGATGTTTCTAACTCTCTATCCCTCTCCCTTCCTCTCTGTGAAAAAATCAATAAAATATATTTTAAAATAAATAAATAAATAAAGTGTGTGTGTGTGTGTGTGTGTGTGCGCGCGCGCGCGCGCGTGTGCGTGTGACTAACCCTGATTACCTCGGAAGTCGAACCTGTATTCTCTCCTCCTTTCTCCCTCCTGCCCTCACTCCCCTCAGACCACCCTGGCCATGTTGACCCTAGATGAACCCTTTGTGGAAACACAACTGCTAGTGTCGTAGAAGATGTACAGTTGCTCATTCGGCTTAAAATCACTCCAGAAACGAAGACACATTTCAGCGTCTTAGTTACCATTGAGGTAAAAGCCTCAAGCCACTTAGTACTGATCTATACTTAAGTTTTATGAGAAACATATTAGATTATTTACAATTATTTAAGTAAATATCTCCCAGCGTCCAGCTGCTGCCTGCATTCCTTCTCAAATGTCTCTGACATGTATATTTTCTTCTACTTCTGTAGTATTTCCAGAATTTCCATTATTGAAAATAATAGCGGAAATCATAAAAAGCAAATCGCTATGATCCTACCTATAGTCCTACCCTAACAAACCGTTTGTTCTAGTGTTTCCCTTCTAGTTCTCCCTCACACTGTTTTACATGTTGTCATGCTGCCTTGGGCATATCTCTGTGTGCTGCTCTTTAACCTTGTCGGGCAGTTTTCCATGTGGCCTCGCTGTTCATAAGTGCAGTGTTAAAGTCTGTGGAATAGCCTACAGAGTTGACATATTATCATTATTTCAGCCTGTCATTATTTGACACATAGAGTCGCCTTCAAAGCTAATCTGGTAGACTTTAATCGGTCATGACGGGTTAAACAGTACCCCCGGCTGGCAGCCTCATGCCTGTGCTCCCACGTCCCCTGTGAAGGCAGCTGTTGTACAATGAAGTTCCTGATTGGATATTACCTTACATCTAATTTTTTTTTTTTCACATATGTAAGTTTTAACTTCCAAAACATCACATTTCCAAGAGCGACGCTTGGTGATGCGTTCTGCTTTACCCATCTCCCTCCTCCACACCTGAGATGCTCAGCGCAGGTTCCCCGCAGGTTCTGTGAAAGTCTACGAAGCTGGCGTGGCATCAGGCCGCCTGGCGACTGGGACTGCGTGTGACACAGACTCCAGCATCCCTCGCCTCACGCAGCATCCTGCCCCGAGTGCACGCACTAACCTGTCTGTCTCTGTCCTCAAGTCGGTCATGCTCGGGCTTCCAGAGAGCAGTTCCGAGGAATCACAGATGATCAGGTTGACAACAAACTACGTTAAGAAACACGGACGGTAAAGGTCCCATAAAACCTCAGATGCCCCCGGAAACCGAGTGCTGAGCCACTTTGGAGAGTGGTCACGGGCCCTCCCTGCTGATGTGTTACAGCCTTTCAAGGCCATGGTGGGGCACTGTCATGTCGCTTGGGAGAGCTTCTCTCGTGGACGACTTGCTTCTCACTTTATTTTTGCTCCTGGCGCGTGGCATGTTTCCGACCGGCGTGAGGTAATGCTACTCATGCAGCAGAACCTTGGCTTAGGAGCTGGACTGAGCCATTAGAACCTTCTCTGGTGCCCGGCTTAGGGAAGAACAGTGCTTGGTTTGTCAAAAAATATGAATTGAGTGTTTGGCACGATGTGTAATGGCAGTGCTGTCTCCAGCCAGGAATAACAATTCTAGGTGGGTGTCTGGGGTGAAGAAGAGCCAGTCACTCTTCCCCCCGCTTAAGAAAACATCGCGTAGTAATCACGGCCTAACCCAGGCACACTCTTTTTTAAAAGCTGCATCTTGTCAACAACCTTGATTTTTTTTTCATTTCTTAGCACTCAATTCTTAACGTGCATTTTCTATAAATGACAACATATGATTCACATAGAATAGATGGGAAGGAAAGGAGAGCAGAAAAGACAGGCTCTTGGAAGTTACTGCATTTGTCCACATTTCTGATGATATGAATTTGCTAGAAACAAACAAACAAATACTGAAAGAGGCAGCTGGAAAAGAATTGATAGGATTTTTTTGGTTGGGTAAATATTTGAACAGGATGGACTTAAAAAGGGAGGAGGGAGAATAAAGCTGTATAATAATTTCAGACTCATTGGTTAGGTCATCGGAACTGAGGCTACTAACAAGATGATGCCCAGGATGATACACTTATTTTTAAATTTGCGGACGCCTTGATGTTTCTTACCCAGTAGTATTTCTCTGGGCTGGTGGAGAAGTGAAGATATAGCCATTTTATTAGGTGATATTTGTAATATGATCAAATATTTTTCATCATAAGGATGTGATAATCCAAATATTTTTATTTAATCATAAAGGTCAAATGTATTACAATAAAGGATAAGTTTAAGTTGTTTCATTTTTTGGTTTGTTGGGTTTTTTTTGTCAAAATCTTTCTATACAAAAACCTTTATACTAATAAAAGGGTGACATGCTAATTAGACTGGGTCGACCGGCCATCTTCTGAACTTCTGATTTCCTTCAGGACAAAGCCATGGTAGTGGGGGCTGAGGCAGAGGCAGTTAGGGGCAATTAGGCTGGCAGGGAAGAGCAGTTAGGAGCGAGATCAGGTTGGCAGGGGCTTAGGGAGACCAGGCCAGCAGGGGAGGTCAGTTGGGGGTGACCAGGCCTGCAGGGGAGGGCAATTGGGGGGCGACCAGACCTGCAGGGGAGGGCAGTTGGGGCATTAAGCAAGCAGGCAGGTGAGTGGTTAGGAGCCAGTGGTCCTGCTAGCAGTCAGACATCCCCCGAAGGGTCCCGGATTGGAGAGGGTGCAGGCTGGGCTGAGGGACCCCACACACACACCAACCCCGTGCATGAATTTCATGCAACAGGCCTCACATTTTTATATAAAAACAAAGTGTTGCTGCTCCAGGGTCACAGTGTGTGCTGGCTCTATCAGAAAGCTTTCAGTGATCTGGATTAGGGCAGGGGGTGCGCACCCGGGTTTCATTGCATTAAAAGCACTCATAGTTCGGGACTGTGAATATTTGTTGCGTCTTCAGTGAACTTCTAATCCTCCTCTGCTAATGGGATATTAGCAACTTTCCCATAGATCCTATTTACCACACGTTTCTAAGCTTCCAACTTGAAGCTAGGAAGCACAGAGATCTCTTCAAACCCCTTTGCAAAGTATTAATATTCCGGGTCCCTCTTCCCTCGGTTCACACACGGACACCATCCCTCACTCATGGGGTATTCGTTGCCTCGTGGAGTAGTATTTGCCTTTAGACTTTAAATGCTACCTTCTTTAGGCTATCATAGAACAAAACATTTTATACAGATGAACCTATGTCAAATCTAGTGATAACTGTAAAGCGTGCTCTTCTTCAGCAAATGGAAACAAGAATGCCAAATTTCACAAAACATAGCGAGATCTGTGGAACAGGATCCAAAAGTTCGCTTGACCTCCTCTTCCCATTTTGGAAAGAATTGTAATTATGCGTAAACTCAGGCAGAAAACTTGGCTCTCACTTTTGCCTGATTGATATTCAAGGGGAGTCAGAAAAAAGCTTTTCAGTAAATTTAGGATCTTCCTGTCTGGCACAGACACCACTGTGGGCAGCAGCCTCTCCCCTCGCTCCAGCCACTGCCTTTGGCCAGGAAACAGTGTGCAAGGACCTCCAAGAGGCCGGACAGGCATGGGGTTTTTTTGGTTGTTGTTGTTGTTTTTATTGCTTTCAGAGAGGGAGGGAGAGGGAGAGGGAGAGGAAGAGAAACATCAATGATGAGAGAGAATCATTGATCGCTGCCTCCTGCACGTCCCACACTGGGATCAAGCCCGTAACCTGGGTATGTCCACTGACCGTGGAATCGAACCGTGACCTCCTGGTTCATAGGTCAACCCTCAACCACTGAGGCATGCTGGCTGGTCAGGCGGATATTGTGTGTCAGTCTGTGACTGGGCTTCCCCCCGCCCCCGCCCCCCCCC